>PVIR01001346.1:103347-126965 GCA_004026965.1 Petromus typicus | reverse complement strand
TATTTATTTTTTTATCTTTAGCCTATCATCTCTTTTCCTTTTTTCTTAAAGTAAATGGAAAATTAGATTCCGCTGCTTTGGACATTATTATTTGAGTTATTACATTTTAAAGTTCTTGAGTCACAGTTTTAAGACTTGCATAGTTAATATAGTTATTAAATCTCTGATAGTCTAAATATGTTTAAAGCAGCCACTCGCTTCACCACACCCCAAATATTACAATATACCATCATATTTATTCTTGATATTTACTGACCCCCTTATGTATATGGTAGACATAGAACTTTGCAGGTCCTACCACCCAGATGACAGACAAGAAATACATAAACAGGAGCTTGGGACTGGGGTTGAAAGTTACCACCCAAAACTTAAAATTTACTTGCATTTCTCTATACAAAATTGCCATGAACTTGAAGCTGAGGAAGATCCCCAGGGTATAGTGTGCCCCGTACTGCTGTGCATTCCATGGGATCTGTTTCTGGTGCTCGGGGGAGCGCGGCTTCTCAGCGGTGGTCTTGGGGGGCCATGCTGGTGTTTGCACAGGCCGTGGTCATCTTTCATTCTGTGTCCTCTTGTCTTCAATGCCCTGAGGTTTATTTGAAGTAAACATGGTTACCTGAAGGAAGCCTAGCAAACAAAACCACCAAGGAGGACGTTAAATGACAGCCAAATGTAATGTTATTTTATTCAAATACTTTGGTTGAAGAGCAAGTCAAGCCCTTTTTGTATGTTGTGCTTCTTTTGAGCTACTAAATAGTGCAGATATAGATATAAAATAGGATTCGATGCCCAAAATTTCTTCCTGCATCTGTAGTTTGTGTGCTTAGTAGGTTTTATCTAAGCAACCAGCCCACGAAGGCTGCCCAGGAAGCTCGGGTCCCACTTCAGGTGTACAGTAATTGCATCTTCTGCTCTGCCATTCATTTCCAATTTAAACATGTAACGACTCTCATCAAACAACGTTTCAACTTTCTGTGAGATCCTGTAAATGATCCTTTAGATCACATTATGAGTAACAATGGATGAAACGAGCCCTGATGGGAGGCTGGTGGCTCTGCAGCTGTTGGTGGTAATGGTGGAGGCGGTAGTTGAGCTGCAGCCATTCCCGTGGCGGCGGCATCATGCCCATTAGGCGATGTATAAAAACAGTATTCCTGGCGCCGTACATTTCACTTCTGCACCATTTCCAGGTTTGGCACTAGCATGTTTTTGGCCTTGGTCTTTCTTCTTTTGGAGATTGAAAAAAAAAAAAAATGAAAAACTGACTACCTCATAATGGTGTTGCTAGCACAAGTGATGTCCTGACTCAAGACAGGATTCTTTGGAGTTGGAAGTATTTCTCCCAAGCCAATAATTAATTTATTTTAGAGTAAGGGACTCTTGGGGCTGGTAAAGAATAGTGGCTAATTTTCTAACATCATTGTAGTCTTTCCTCTGTCATATACGTTAGGATTAAATCAGTTATTTAAAATATATTTGTGATCATAATATTGAGAAGGTATGTGGAATAGAACAAATTAAGATCAGTTAAATTTTGGTCATCACTTCTGAGTGAACTTTTGGGCAAAGCACTCCTAGTTTCTACATGAGATGTAAAGGTGGGCACAAAATAGCCCAGACCTCCCAGTGCGTGCAGTGTGTCTGGAGATATAAGCATAGACAGTTGGAGATAAAAAGTGAAATGGGATAGCATATTTGAAAAAGCTAAACAGAGGCTTGCTTTGCACTTGGAGAACTCTGGGTACGTGACAGTCAGAATAAAATTATAGTCTTTGAGTTTCAGCTACTTGTATGGCACCTTGGCTTTCCCGAGGGCTAACTGAAAATTGTGGTTATCACCTGAAGTTAAGTCCAGTGCTCCAGGACCTAATGCACCATAGAAAATACAGTTTTTTCCTTCTTTGTTAGGAGGTTTTATTTTGTTTTCCATTGTTTTTTAAATCAGATTATCTCATCTTATTTTTCACTGGGCTTTTGATGTGATTCACCTTCAGAAATATATTTTAAGTAAGTTGAAGAAAGTAGCTTGATGTAAGTGAGGTGTGGGGTTAATATGTCTGCAAGAGAGACAGTAAAAGCTGCCTCAGGGGTACAGAGCAGTGAGGAAGGAATACCAGAAGTTTCTTGTGGAGATGGAAACAGAGAATGCTGCCTGCCCAGATCAGGGTGGACAGGAGACAGCAGACATTAAGCTAGTCAAAGTGCATAGTTTGAAGCCTGGCTCTGCCATTCAGCAGGCACATGACCTTGGAAAAATTAGTTTGCCATTCTGGGTCTCAGTTTGCTCATCTGTAAAATGGCAAGAGCATTAGTGTCAACCCGTGAATTTGTCAAAAGTAAATAAGCTAATCTATAAAAAGCACTGCCTCCAGCATTGTACACAGAAAGCACTATAATTATGACATACAGCTGATTATAAGCTACATCATGAGATGGAGAATGACTTTTGAGGCCTTTAAAAGGGTAATATGCGAGTAAGGTGTTTTTGGCATTGGCATTCTGGTCACATTGAAGTGGAGAGAGAATGGACGTTTCATTGAGATCCACGCGGCAATAAACATTAAACAAAGCGGTTTTTGGGGATAAGCTTAATGATTCTGGTTCAGATATTTTAGAAGATTGGGCATAACAGATATCCCATTCATTGCATTTTTATCGGAATCAATGAAAAGGGATACATAAAGATTTAAGAGAAGGGGGACGTTCTTTTCTCCACAGCTGGTCATGTGCCCAGTGTAGTTGGCAGTAAAATGGATTGTTTGGAATGGATCCCTAAAATCCTGTAATTTAATTTTCATTATTTATATAACACAGTCAGTATATGTGATACTTTATTACACACACACAAGACCAAATTTCTGGCCTGTGTAATTTTACCAAAGAAGAGGCTGTAACCACGATATTTGTACTCACTAGATTACTTGCAGTTTGGTCACACAGTGTTGATGAGTCCTGTGATCTTAACGATGAAACAAGGGAGGAAACTATTGTTGGACACGAATCAAGAAGTCAGGAATGAGAAAATGGCCCTGGGATGGCGAAGGCGTTGGTACTGCACCAGGTTGGGAGTCAGTGGCTTGGAGGAGTCTAAAAAACGGGTTTGTAGATTTTGACTTCAGAGAAAATATTAGTCCGTGGTACTAGAGATCAAACTCAGGACCCTGTGCTTCTGAGGCAGGTGCCTGAACCACTGAACTAAATCCCTAGCTCCTAGTTTGGGTGTTCTTATGTACAAGAAAACTATTAGAAAGATTATTGAAGTAAAATCTCTTGGAGCTTTGGAACTTATTTCATTTTGTCCCATTTTAGAAACATAGACTATAAAAGATAGATTCTCTGGATGTATCTTCAGAGAAGATAAAGACTTCCAGAAAATTACCTACCTAACTTGAAGAATTTGGAGGTTAAATGTTATGACATTTGTGACCGTTAGTAACATTTATTTATAGAATCCACGAGTTGTATTCCCAGTTATATTATTGTATTATACTGGAAATGCATGATTTATTTGACTTGATTATTGTCTAATTATAGTTCTTGGTTTCAAAAGATTCATCTCAGCCAAGAATCAGCTAATAATTTATTGTAGGGGCAGACGGTAGTTTTATAGTTGGTTTAATAGTTTTGGATTGAGTAAAAAATACCTTTGAGATTAGCAACAGGAGTCAGAATCAGGAGACTGAGTAAGTATTTGGAGTATGAATTTATTTAGCATATGCTAGTGTTTGACCAGGAACTGGCAAGATCTGAGCTGCTACCGAATCTGATTTGTCACGGGTCATTGCAGTTGTTGACCCCCGCTAGGAGTTTACCACCTAAGTGAAGAGTACCACCTAGACAGAGTGAGATTCCTCATGGGATTTCCCTTTCAGGGTTGTAAGAAAACAAAGCAGGAAGTCCACATTTTAATCATTAAAGTAAACTAAGGGCAATATGTCCAGTGTACCATTTCACACCTTTTGTATTTCAAGAATTAGGATTTAAATCTTAACCCAAGGGTTACATATTCACATTTTTATGCATCACTCGAGCTCATCCAGAGAACCATGCAGCATAAGATGTTCACAGGCCACGGGGAAGCCCACTTCGATCTTGAATCAGGGAGGGTGGGGCTGGCTAGGTCGCAGAATCTCCTTCAGCTTCCTGCTGGCCTGGCAGAGAACACAAGAGCTGTGACCATGGCAGTTGGCAGTTTGTGGGAACGTAAATTCTGGTCTAAATTGATAAAGCAGAGTTGTTATTTTGCGTCTGCACCTTTGGTTTTATGTATCACTGAATATTTTGTGTTCTAAAGAGATCGAGACTAGAGCGGTGAGTCACATGGTGGTTTATAGCATTGTTTGTCAGCTTCTCTGGGCCAGAATTTTCTCACATCTCCTTCAAATAAGTGCATCCAAAAGAGGAGCTAGGAAATATCAGATATCTTAGGAAGCTTCAGCGTGAGCAAGGCTTTGTTAGGGAAGATCACACTTGTTTGTTTATAGCTTTTAAAGGAGTTTTTCTGCTCTTCTGTTCTTCACACAGTAGGGGAGAACTGGGGGCAGTTGTTGGCTAACTATGGACTATGTATTGGCCAGGTCTACAGGATCTCAGTTTTAATAGATTTTCTCAAGTAAGTGACTAGATAGTCTAATAACACATCTTACCTTCTTATAAACATAAGTGTGGATATTGGTTTGACAGAAATTGCAATCACAGCATAATTTCTAATATGATATCAAAATACATGCAGCCATAGCCTTTTAGGGATCCTAGAATATTGTTTTATACCATCACATTTTAAAGAGACACAGCGATAGCATTGACTCGGGACAGTGCAGTGAAATTGAAGTGCGTCTTTAGATCACTTTAAAGTGATCTGCCTTGCTTCAGCAGATCAGGTGTTTGAAGTTTCAAAACTATAAAAGTGGATTTGTAGTAAAGCCCTGTCTGTTTTAATGCTGGTGACTCAACAGCTGTTGGAATCTGTCTGGAATCGCCAGGGAACTTTGGAGAATGTTTCTCCTCAGCTTTCCCTCAGCCCACACAATGCAGGATCTGTGGTTTTCTTTTCTTGTTACTTTTTCTCCATTTTTTTTTTCCTCCCTTCACTTATTCTGATTGATGGAAACACGTGCTGGGAGCTTTCCATGACATTCTTTCCAAACACTGAAAGTATGAAATGTTATGGTGGTGCTATGTCTATTTTTGAAAGTAAGGCTGTTAATGTAAAGCCTGTGTTGATATATTGGGATGAATTATAATGGTGATATTATTACAGCCTTCAAAGCTGAAAATTTATTATTTTTCTCACCTACTTTTGGTTGCTGATAGTTGATCATAGGAACATACTGTGCATCTGGTTAATTTTGGGAGACTTATTTGTGGATTCTCAAAAGTTAAACTTTATCCTTTTTTATACCTTCTCCAGATGCCCTTCTTTTGCAGGAAAACAAATAGAAATACAGTCCACCTCAACTTATGTGGCTGTTGCTTATTATCTAGCCACTCACTGCTGGGATTAGTGTTTACAATGAAGACTATTTGGAAATAATGATTTATGATTTTGAAAATATTGTAGAAATTTCCTGTTGGTGCTGCTGATTATGATTCCTTTATAAAACAATTAAACATCTAATTTGTAGTTATTCTTGTTTGTACATCTGTGCTTTTACATGTTCAATGTCATTGTGTGTATGAGGTCACATAAAAAGCTAAGCAAATCCTAATGTAGGCAGTCTGCAGTCCTGCATGAAACAGCAGTCTGCAGTCCTGCATGAAACAGCTGTGAAAACAAAACAAAACAAGACAACTTGTGAGTGGAATGATTTTTTTTAAGACTCCATTGCTTACTGTTGTAGCTTTTGTTTGGTTGGGGGCCACACTTTTTCTTTAATGATTGCTGAATCTCCTGTTCCTGATGTCTTCTCTGACACGTGTAATTATTAGTCATGGGATGGATAAACAAAAATGTGGATGAGAGAACAGCTGAATGAGATGTGGATGAGAGAAGTGCTGAATTTAAGAGCAAAAGTGTATTTGTCTGGTACCTGTTGCTTGTTCAGAAGACAGAACTGTTTTCTTTTAAATGATCTAAAATGTCTGTATGGTCAAGTGAGAGAGAGAGAGAGAGAGAGTGTGTGTGTGTGTGTGTGTGTGTGTGTGTGTGTGTGTGTGTGAGAGAGAGAGAGAGAGAGAGAGAGAGAAAGAGAGAGAGAGAAAGAGGGGGAGAAAACAAGAGAAGACCGAGGAGAGACAGAGAGAAAGGGAATGGCTGATACCAGATGAGCTTTCTCCCAAACATTTCTTGCAGGTGAACACTAGTAATCTTCATAACTGTTTTGTGAAGGTAGCAGGGGTGTGTTTTGCAGATAAAGAAACTGAAGCCCAAATTGGGCTATTACTTTTCCAAAGTCCTGGGTCTTTTGTTTGGCTGAACCAGTGTTAGAATGTGAGCAGTTTCTTTCTAGAGTTTCTCTTTTGTAAGCATGATTCTTTGCTACCTGTGTATTATACACATATTTGGATAAAATCTCTGGCCGAGTCTGATATACTCCTCCAGATGGTGGGCATTTTACTTGCTGTAGGAGTACTCTAGAAATACTCTGAGGTTCAGACTTTATCAATGAAAATCTTGTATCAGCTCACTGAGTGCAGATCTGGTCTTTTTTTTCTTTTTTAAATTGGTTATGCCAATTTTTTGAGCGCACATACACGCACTCACACATACACACACACACACACATACACACACACTGGTTTCTCTATAGCAGCGGTGGTGAACCTATAGCACACGTGCCACAGCTGTCTATTTGTTAACATGAAAAGCTCTAAAAGGTTAGATTAGACTAGGGTAAGCTGTGATTAGCTTCTGCTAGGGAGCCAGGTACCCCTTGTAGGAATTACTCAGAAACCTTAAATTTGCTTCCTTTATTCTTATAGAAATTTGTCCTCATTTGTAGTAAGTTCGCATCAGAAATGACAGCTAATGACAGGGCCAGGGCTGGACTGTTGACATACTTGTACGTCAGCACTCTCAGCATATGCAACGCAAGGATGCCAAACAAGCTTCGGCTTGACAAATGACACTAATACACAGTCTCTACATTGACTCAGATCCTGAATGCGTGCTGAACTTTCTTCTATCCTTCATTCTTTCTCGGGGTGAAGATACACTGGGTAATTTTAAAGAAAATTGTTATATGTCAGCATTATTGGAAGAGGAAAAGAAAATTTACCAGACATTTCTTTCATACATCATCCAAATTTCAAATGTATTAATTTTGCCGAATGCCATGGCAACATATATATCTGTTTTTCAGTTCATGAAAGGTATTTTGGGAATTACTGGCTCGTGCACACTTGAGCATTTTCTTCTCTCAGCTATAGAAATACACCGTGTATCCTCTCCATTCTGTGTTTGTGCTTCTATTCAAGACAAGAATAAAAGCAGTTAGTTTCTGGGTTGTAATATCTTTAGTGAACGGTGCCTTTCTAAAACAGTCACACCTTGAGTGAAATGAAAACTCTGCCGTATCATAAAAGATATTCTAATTACTGCATCTAGTTAAAAGGAGAATAAATCACTGGGAGATTATTTTAAGTGCCTTAAATGTAATAAAAAAGAATAATGGACGTTGAACAGCTTGACAAGTTTGATGAATGCAGACTGGCTGATTTCTGCTTCTTTCTAATGGAAAAGGAGAGCGTTTTACTTCCACAGTATATTGTCAAGGAGATTTTTGTTAGGCAGATTTTTGTTAGGGAGAAACATATCCTGCCTGCCCTGTAGGAGGCATTTTCCAAGGCAGTACTTTATCTCACTTAGTCCTTCCCAACATTGAGGATAGTATTATCCCCATTTTACATCTAAGAAGAATGAGGCTCAGAAAGTGCAAATCATTTGCCTTAGGGTACATAGCAGTTACCTAGAATCCAAAGGGCACACCATTATGCTCTGATAAGGCGCATGTTCTTCTTGCTTGTCATGTGAGTGTCATTGTCTCCAGGGTCACAGGTACACTGACTTTATAACCTTTGTTTAGAATGTCCAGATGGGTTGGGCCTCTGTAAAATGGGAATATCAGGTTCCCAGTTAAACACAGAAAGAAAAAAAAGTCTGCAGATTTCATTGCGCAGTGCTTGGCACAGAGCACTTCGGTTTTCCCAACAGGCATTGCTGTGTTTCCCTCCCGCTAGAACTTAAGTTTTAGATTATGTCCTGTTAATTAAGTTTCTGTTAATTGTGCCTATAAACTCAAAATCATGTCTGTTGAATTTTTCTAATGTATTTTATAGACTAAAATAATAAAAGTTGCTAAAAATATTGTGCCACCATTAATTACAAGAGTTGCTGAAAGTTTTGTGAGTTTTCCATTGGATTTGCTTTCATAAATGTATAAAAATGTAGTAATGACTGTGACTGTGACTCCACTATTTTTGTGGTAGATTGTGGATGTTGTATTGTAGGTGTGTTGCTTATTACTATATCTGAAAGTAGTGAAGCAAAGTGGTGGGGAAATTGTGCTCTCTGTATAAAACAGTGTTATAGGAGTTACTATTTTGTGAATTTTTAATCTGTAGGGGGTGAATATAAAATATCTTGTTTTTTATCGATTATTGTACACAATCTCCTTTACTATGTATTTTGGATGGTTACTCTACAAGCAAGTAAAAATTCTAACTACATAAAATTTAGAATTCTATTATTGCAACCCAGCCACTGTGATGAAGATACGTGTCTTTAATAAGAGTCAGACAAATTCACTTTTAAGATTCCACGTGGCTATATGACTGCATATTTAATGTTCAGGTTGAGTGTTTTGGAAACTGCTGGCAGAAGCACATAGGGACAAAGAAACTCTTCTTTGCTACTATATCGACATACTTTTAGTATTTCTTTGCTAAATGTCTGTTGAAGTAAAGGGCAGGATAAAATATATTTCTGTGTTCACGTTCTTAAACCTTATTTTCACACATTTATAGGTATTTATCAATTATCAGACTTGTGTTTTGACAAAGTCTTGAATTGCCATATTATCTATCAACGTTCTTATTTAAAATTGTATTCAGTTTTCTCAAAGGGTTTTCGTAGTAAATAAATATAGATTAATACTGGTCTTGGTCTTTCTTTGTCAAGCCCAAGCGGAAAAATATATGAATGTGCTTATCTAATGGTTTTTCTAACTATGTTAAACTGAAAGGATCTTACATTCTTCTTTTGAGATACTTAGTCAGCTGAAGAAAGATAAATACATAGGGGATGAGTTTATCTCCATAGTCATGGATGAATGTGTTATGATTCATCTTGATCCAATAAGCAGATGTATATTTCACAATTGAATTATTTTTGTGAGAATGCTATTTTGTAGCAAAGGCACTGGAAAATTAAGCTTTCCCTTTCTTGATATACCTAAATTTTCCATTATAAATTTTATAACTACTTACTCTGGAAATTATTTTTGTAGCTGGTTTGTATCTGAGATATATGTTTAGAATATATATGAATAACAATATAAAGGACAAATTTAATAGTGGGCCAAAATCTAATGGGCCCTTTGCGAAATTATCTTTGTTATTTGTCTTTATTAATAAAGATCTTAGTATTGTTGAATTTTCAGTTCAGATCCAGAGTGAAAAATTCTTACCCTATAAAATATACCTGTAGGTATCTGTGTTTTAAAATATTTTGTGGCTGCACATCAATACAATTACAGTTCCTTGGTTTACAGAGATTTGAACAAATAAGCTGTATGGATAATGTGAATAGTGTCAACAAGGAATCCTTTTAAAATCATGATTACTACCTTAAAAGTGCAGTTTGTACTGTGAAAAACCATGTAAAAGTTAAACGATGCAATGAAATTGAGAAAAGAGTAGTAGGAATTTTATTGGGTAGCCATTGAACTTATATTTACTCAAAATAATCATTAAAATATATTTGAAAAATATATCATTTTTTAAAGTTTTTTTGGAGAAGTGCTTGTAGACTTCTTGTAGTATGTCTACATCTGTTTTTCAATTGTTTTAATATGCTGACTTTATATTTTTCAAAATTTCTTTTTGCCTCATTATTTTCTTTCTGAAAATTGTATTAGAAGGCTTTTGAAATTTCATTCTATAGTATATCTCTGTGTATTTTACATTTTGAATCTTTTTCTAATTCTGTTTTATTCAATAGAATAAAAGTCTTTGAGGATCAGTCTTTCTGTTTTCTTCAGTGATATATACATATATATATATATAAAATGTTGATAAGTCACAGCAGATGGAAATATTTCATGAATGAATGATACCTGTATAATTTCTTCTGATATATTTTTCATGTAAATTAGCTTTCATTATGTTGAATCAGCATGCAGTTTAATCCAAACTCTGTTTCTGATTTCAGTAGATATATTTTAATTTTCCAGTGTTCTATTTCAAACTTGTCTTCTCCTAAGATTTCCATTCTTTGTTTTGTCTCTACTAGTATTTTAAATAATTATCTTTTTGTTTCTTAGTTAAGATTTTTTTTTTTAAACAAAGTCTCCCTTTGTAGTTCAGGCTGACCTTGAACTCACTATGCAGCCCAGGCCAGCCTCAAACTCACAGCAATCCTCCTCCCTCTTTTCCTCAAGGGCTGGGATTACAGGCGTGAGCCACCACACTTGGCATTGTGGTGTGTGGTACTGAGTGCTGGTGGGTGTGAGTCACCACGCCTGATATTGTGATATATGGTTACTGGGGATCAAACTCAGGACCTTGCGTTTGCCAAACTGGAACCATTGAGCTAAATCCTCAGCCCTCTTAGTCAAGATTTTGGGTGGCTATTCCTCTTGTGTATTTCTCCTGAGTGGTTATCCCCTTATGGATCACTTTATATTTATTTCTAATTTTTCATTGTGAGCTTATCTTTATCTGGGATACTTGTTTTCTGAGAAAATCCTCTCTGTTTTGGGTTATGGGAGAGTTCTTACTGAGGGGCTTTATGTTTGTTTCTACCAATTTACCAGGAATTTTATTGGTCTGCCATTAGTTTTTACATTAATTTTATGAGCTGGGTTTCCCAAACTCTGTAAATAGTATATATTTAGATTCAATAAATGTATTTGGAAAGAGTTCAGAGGTTTGATTATTGATAAGCAACTTTTTCTTTGCCCACCAGAGTCCTCACCAGGATATTTCCTGGCTACTTCTGTGACTAGTGACATAGATTTAGTAGTCTTTCCAAGTCTCTGGTTTTGTGTTTGTGTCTTAGCACCTGGCCATGGATGGTCACGAAAACTTCAGCCCCCAACATTTTTGGCCTATCAGTCTGCTAATGTTTCTACTTTGTCTTTCTGCTCTGGCTGTGAATTTTCTCCAGTTGAATTTGTTTTTGAGTTTGGCTATATACTTTACTCTTTTCTCATTTTAAAAATCCAGGTTATTTCTGTGTTTGTATGTGTTTGTGTTTTGACCAACATATTGCTGAAAGTAGAAATCATCTCCTAAGCTGAATTAATTATGTGAATATTGCAGATAGTTACTTTCTTTTTTTGGAAAGTGTACTGTATTTAGCAGGCTCCTGGTCACATGACATTTTGATCAGAATTACTGAACCTTCAATTTTTCCATTTTATTTATGAAAATTTTCTATAATCTTTTTAGACAGACATGTAACCATTGAGAGAAGGCACAGAAACCTGATTTGTGGTCTACCTGTGTAGTTATTGTTGATCCAGAGGTCATTTATAGACACAAAATATGTCTAGTGTTGCTGTAATGCTGATTGTTTCCTGTTGAGTTTGGTGTTGTTTGGTTTGAGTTCAGGTGAATCAGTAGGATAACCAACTTGAAGTCTCTGTTTTTGGAAACTGCCCTGGCAGACCTAGTTACTAGGCCACCCTACTTTTCTTTTCTCATTGTTTTCTTTCTCCAAAGCTCCCTCCCTACTTCCCCTTCCCGTTTGAACATTTTCTTCCTATTTCACATTATTTTTTATACATGTTGATCCTCACACTTTTCAATTTCATATTAGAGAAACAATTTGGCATTTAAACATACGTGTTCTATTTCACTTAAGAGTATGGCCTCACTGTGCATCCATTTAGCTGTACCTATCTCTAGTATTTCTTTATGGTTGAGTTGTACTCCATTATGTAGAAAAGCCACATCCTTGGCAGGGGTTTTAGCTCAGTGTCACAGTGCCGAGAGGCAAGTGTGAGATGCTGAGTTCGATCCCCGATACCAAAATAAAAAAGGAAAAAAGAAAAAACACATTTTCTTTATCTAGTCACTAGTTGATGGGCCTTTGGACTGTTTCCAAGATTTAGCTTTTATAAACTGAGCTGCTATAAATGGGTGTACATATATCTCCATAGTATGATGCTTTTAATTCTTTCATGGAGAGTAGCTGGGTCAAATGGAAAATCTCTGCATTAGTTCTCACAGTTGTCACTCTACTCTTGAGACCATTCAGAGACTGAAGAAATCCCTCCAAAGCTTTGCTATTGAACTGCCTGGCTCAGACTCCCTCTATGACATTATATTCAGATTTTTTTAGAACACGTTTTAAATATATTAAAATAATAAAGATAAATATTAGTTTATTTAAAAGAGGGCCCTCTAAAGATCATAGTCCTAGTGGAAGGGAAAACTCTTCCCAACCACTCAGAAAGTCTAGGGGCATAATCAAGAATCAGGTTATTTAGTTTGTCTTTTAGTCAGAATACTATATAGTGCAGCCATTATTTCTATGAGAGCTAAAAAAACCTCAGGAATGCATTTCACACTGATTTTACTGTTGACATCTGTGAGGCAAAGGAGAGGCAAATGGTAGCTCAGTCATTTACCAGTAATGCAAATCAAATGAACTAATGGCAACAAAATCACTCCTAACACTTTTGCCTTTTTTCCTTCTGATATGAACTAGGATACATATTGGTGCTCTAAATCCAGACTTGCAAATTAGGATAATGTTCATACTGGGTAACTCACCATGTGCTATGAGTGGTGTGTTTTTGTGCATTAGAAGTCTGTTCAAACTGGCCTTGATGACGCACATCCCTGAATCCCAGCACTTGAAGCTGAGGCAGGAGGATCCTTGTGAGTTCAAGGCCAGCCTGAACTACATAACAAGACCTTGTTTCAAAAAACAAAATCAGACACACAGAAAAGTCTCTGGTTCACTCCTGATTACATAGATCTGCAAAGGCCTGGAAATAGAAGTTGGGCTGCTTATGAAAGGGGGCTTAGACTTCTATAATCTGGCCTGTTAGTGACAAAATACCTCCTATTCTCTTCACAGCATCTGAATTATGAAGGAAATTTTAAATTCCTAAGATATCTAATTACTGCAACTGATGTGAAAACTTGTTTTTTTTATATACATGAGTACAGATATGAACACATACACCATTTATAGGATGAAAATTATTTAAAAAATTTTTTTTTCCTTGTGGTGCTGGGGATGGAACTCGGGCTCTTGTGCTTCCAAGGTAAGAGCAGTACTACTTGAACTAAATCTCCACCTTAAATTTTGTTTTTCTGAGACAGGGTCTTACTATGTAGTCCAAGCTGGCTTCCAACTCATGGCAGTCCTCCTGCCTCAACCTCCCAGCTACTGAGACTATAGGCATGGCACACCATGCTTGGCAAATCTCCGGTTATTAATAGTGTATCATTCAGAAAGATAGGAGTAAAAGGAGAGAAATTGTGCAGAAAGGAAAGGAGTATGGTCTGGATGCTAGGATGGATGCTTGCCCTCAATTTTCACAAATATTGGTGCCATTTGAGTTTGCATTTTCTTAATGACTTTCTAGTTGAAAACCAGAAGTACTTTTAAAATGTCACGAGAGACATATTATTTTGTCTAAATGTATTCAGTTGTACTAGTAATGAAACTTAGAATGTAAACTTCCTAAAGGTATTACAGTATTTATTTATTGTTTGCATACTCAGTATATGAAATCTGTCTTGTAGCTCTGCTGTTGAGAGTATGGCATTGTCATAATGCCATATGTCTTGGGAAGCAATCTAATAAATAATTGTACAGTATGTATTTTCTAATACTTCTTTCTGATTAATTCATTTGGTAGATTGCAATTCTTTTACAAAGTTGTTGGTTTTCAAAGTGTGTGTGTCTAGGGAAGCCGTAGGTAACTGTGATTACGGTAACTATAATTCTGGCCTTTTGTAGATTTGTTCCTATGGAGCGTGTGGTTCTTAATGGCCCAAAGCTGGAAAAGATTTAAGACGTTGTGCCCCCACCCCCACCCTGTTCATGTGAGCACATATTTGAATATTAGAGAATTGACTTTCTAGAACTTTAAGAGTAATTTTTTTTCTGTATTTCACAATAGGAAAAATATTGACTTATTAGTTTAGATGTTCTCTGAGGTCCTTGAAGATCATGCTATGAAAAACTTAGCGAAGTATTACTGTGGATATTGTTTCTGCTTATTTCCTAATGAATGCTCTACAACTTTAAAGTATAGGGACGCTTTGAAGCATGAAAAACAAGAAATAATACAGCTTTAATTATTTTATATTGGGCCAGATTAGTCTGCTAAAAAAGTATGAAGTACAGTTTTATGTAAGATATATCTTAGATGGAGAAAGTGGAAACGATTTTTTTAAAAAAATAAAAGCTTTATTAAAACCCTTTTATGGATTTACTGGTTTGTTCTCATTTGTAGTTGGAACGTTTCCAGATGTAAACTATTACTTTCTTGAAATTGCTATAGATTCTACTATCAAGACCAGGTGCAGGTTGTTTTACAGCCATTTTGCTTCTGATTTTTAGTGCTGAAACTCGTAGGATGCCTTGAACTGATAATTTGTTTAACTCTCTACCTACTAATTGGACAAAGGGATAACTTTGTATTTTTATCTCTTTTCTATTTCCCATTTTATTTCTGCTTCAATTAGTGTGTGCCTTTGGCAAAAAACGCGATGATTTTGCACTCTGATTTAGGATTTGCCTCTAAGAAAAAATTATTTTTTATTGCTCGCTTTCTCAATTGATCTAATAAGGTTCACAGAGGTAGAAAAGAAGAAGAAAACTGATTTTTAAGGGTTGTTAGTGTTGCAATTTTTTCCCTTATAATATGCAGAAAAGAAAATTTTACTACATGGATTTCTAATATGACACTTCTGAAAATCCATGCTTACATATTCTTTCTTAACATTTTGGCTGATTTTACTTAACTAAAATTAAAATGACCTCTACAAGTTTCCTCTCATTTTAGTGCAGAATTTGAATTTGTTGTAGACTGCTAAAAATTTTGCACTTTAACAATTTATGGTAGAGCCTTGCATTTTAAAATGAGGAGGGCTCTGGTTAAGAGTAATTAAGTTGAAACTTAAAACCAGCAGATGAAGTTGAAGAGGTACCGACCCTGCTTTGACTTATATTGAGACTATTATTGGCTCATGAAAAACTACAGTTTCTAAGCGCAGATGATAACAGAATGTGCTGGCTGTGTGGAGGCTCTCTGTTAGGAATGGTGAAAGGGCCCATGGAGTGGGTTTTCTTATCTGGGTACAGTGATGATGAGAATTCTTACTGCATTACTTCTTGTGGAGAGAAAAGAATCAGTAATGAACACTAGGTTGTGCTTAAAATGAGGCTCAGTGGTTTTTTCCCCTACCTGTTTATTCACCACTGGGTCATTGTTTACATACTTATAGGACCATGTGGAGGGTAAAGTAGCCTCATGAGGTTTCAAAAGCAGTAGGCAGGATACCCTTGAAATTGGGCTTTTTAAAATGAAACTTAAATTGAGAAAAGTCCTTCTTGACTTGAGCAGGGGGGTTGCTGGGAAAGAAGTGAGACAGCTCAACTTCTGAGTTGTAGCCCTCACTCGGCCTGGGGCCTGGAGCTTCTCGGGCAGACAGTGATGTCTGGGTAGACACCCTAGGGGTCAAAGTCGAAGCTTTCTCTGTCCTGGCTGGAGGGGAGTTGGGGAAGTCACACTGGGCATGGAGGTGCAGACTGCCTTGCTGGTCCTCATGCTCCTTCCTGAGCTACACAGTTCTGTAAAGTACCCATGGTCTTGCTGTGTTTTCCCTCATTACGTGTGATTCTGTCTTGTTTTTTACATTTGTTGAAAGTGTGTTGGTCCTCCACGTTACACTCTTCAGTTCCATGTGTGCCTAAGCATTTTCACATCCTCAGTCTGGCATGGAGTGAATGCTTCCCACATACTTTGTTAAAAAGAAAGAACAAAGGAAAAAGAGATGAGATGTGGAGGAGAAGAGGAGCATGCAGGGAGTGAAAAAGAGTAATCTTATACGTTGCTGGGGCTATCAGGGAATGTCACTACCCAAGGGGTTTTATTAATGGCCCTATGAAAAAAAATATGCTGTGATGTTTTTGTGTGTTGGAGGATGTCTAGACATAGTTACATGGAGATTCATAGTTACATTTTCTGGTAAATGTTTCCAAAATCAGAGAGCAGGTCTGGGAAACTTATCTCTGGAGATACTCTCATGAATTCGCGCTCTTGGAGGCTGAGGCTGCTGGGTGATCTTGTTAGCAGCTGGGAGCCTCTAATGGGGTACAGCTGTGTGCCCAGAAAACGCACCCTCTCAGATTAACATTAACCAGGTAGACCCTGCCTTGCCTGCTTTCCTCTGGGCTTTATGGGTCCCCACGGTCTATTGCATTGATCTTGCATTTTCAGGTTTTATAGCAATTCTAAACATGTGAGGGGACATATTTGTTCTTTGATGTGCCCTTTGATAGAAGCCAGAGTGCTCTACCTGTGCCTGCATTTAATAATGATGGGGGTTGCATGCCCTGCAGCGGTCAGATCATGGGGAGGCTGGTTTGGTGTGCCGCTTTTATTGGGCTTATTGATTGGCAGGCTTTAATGAGGGTTGTTTCTTATTTTTGCACATTAAGTATATTAAGGATAGCTAGAATTATAGTCCTGTGCTGTTTGTTTTGTTTGTGGCCATATTTTGTTCCACTGTGCCACTTGATAGGAAGGTAGGATGGTGACACAAATAGCAATACTTCTATTAATTCGACATATCGTGACTGTGTTTTCTCCTAATTTTCCATATTTTACCTAGGTTCTTGTAAGAAGGCAGCTATTGTATCCTCGTCTTACAGACAAGAGAAGTTAAGAATTTTGGAGACACTCTTTTAGTGGAGATGTTGCCCAAGTTAGAATTCTTCCCAGGGAGTAATGGCATCCATGGACTCTCTCAAAGACTAAGAAGATGGGGGCTCCCTTTCCACAGTGGGGCTCAGTGCCTATAAATGGACTTTAGAACTTCACTGTTGGAAGAGACCTTAGCAGGATCATCTTTTAAGCTGAAGTGCCTCTTGTACAGGGTTCTTGCAGTGTTCTCGACCTGCCTATGCTCGAACATTTCCATTCTTTGTATTCTAAATATAGTAAACCAATGTGACAATTCTTCATATGCTAAAGTCTGACTGTATTTACAGAGATGGTTACAGTATGACTTTCCATCTTGTTTTTGTTTTTTGCTACCGTTAGCTACCAGTCTTCTAAAAACAGTTAGCCCCTTGGGGTCTCACATTAATTTGGAAAGGGATTGGTTTGGAAGAGCCACTAAGGATTGTGCTGAGTAGTCTTTTAGAAACCAGTGCAACTTTACTAAAGTTTGGGATTGGTGATTGAGCCATGGCATATTGAGGATGATAACATGAGAATTATTTTTATTGATTTCTTAATCCACTTTTAATCACATAAGTCACCTGCAATGACTACTGTTCGCTGAAGAATAATGTCATAAAGTTCAAGTTAGGTAATTCTCTTTGGAAATAATATTGTGAGCTTAAGGTATATAAGCCTTACATGGCCTGAAATGACCCACTCATTGTGTTTAATCCTACTCTCCTAATTGTTTACATTCACTAAGAGAGGAAGTCTAGCTTTGAAGTTCATTGGTTTGCAAATCCTAACTATTCAACAAAACACAAATTTGGTACATTCATACCATAAAAAGTTTAACATTTAATCAGGAATTAGAAGTAAAAAATTTTTTAAAACAGATACATCATATTATATTCACTGTATTTAAGTATAGTATTGATTGGTCATGAGTGATTGTCAGACTAAGCAAAGTGTGTCTTTATTCATTTTCTCAAGAGTTTTTCTTCTTAAACACTAATTAATTCTATAACAAATCACTACAAGTGGATCATACCTAAACACAAAGTTATAATCTTTTAGGGCATTATTGATCTTTTAGGCCATCCAATGAAGATTGAAGTCCTGAGTCATTCACATGATAAGTGGGAGGGTACAGATGCCATTTAGCTTGTCAGTTATTGATCATGTTTAATGAATTGAATACACACATGTATATACAGGTATGTGTATAGGTATGTATATATGTATACATGTATGTATATATGTATATACATACATGTACACATGTATATACAGGTGTATGTGTGTATGTATATGTACATACATACATGTACCTGTATATACATGTGTATATATATGTATATGCATTCCTGTCTGCATATATCAAAATATTTTAACTTCAAATTCTTTTGTTCCATTTTGCAACTTGGAGTATCTTTTAATATTCCTTATTCTTCCAATCTGTACTCATTGATTGACTCCTTTCTCTTCCCCTTAATCCAGTGGTAAATATTGGAAATATAAAGATTATAAGTCACAGACATTCCTTGGCCCCAGAGCTTGCAGAATAAGCTTACTGTGTAGCATGATGAATGTTACAGGAGACTTGTGGAGAAGATAGATGCCTTTATTGCCCTGAACATGCCTATTTCTGAAAGTGCAGTTCAAAAAAGTTTATCAGGGAAGAATCATTTGTGATCTCGGTGGGGTGTCACAGAATGTCTGTTTCAAGAGACCCCTTCCCTATGGCTTTAGTTTTTATTAGTTAGAACTTCTTCACACTTCTGTCAAAAATGTTTGTTTTTAATTTGTAACACATTTTCATATGATTTCTCTCATTTTTCATCACTTTTTTCTCCTGGCTTTTAAATATATTTTACAATATTTTTATCTATATCTAATTTTTGCAGCTTCTAAAAAACTTTGCAAGGAGCTACCTTCTGACCCTTTCCCCTCTTAGCTCTTCTCCCCCTCCCAGGGTCACCTCCCTTTCTTTAGAGCCCCCGCATAATGCTATTCCTTTACAGTCCAGCCATCTGCCTGTTTTAGCCTCTTCTTCACTCTCTCTGTTTCTTCTATATAGATTTCCCCATATGTCTGCTTCCTCCTTTATCCACAAGTCCACACACTCCTCCATAGCTTTCTTACCACCCCATCCTGGTGTCCCGTCTGTTCATAAATAACTCTTTCATCCGCTTTGGATCCCCAGCCCCCACTCATTCTAAAAAGAGTGCAAATAAACCTCAAGTGCATGGAGCCAAGATGCACAGCATCCTTGGGATTTAGAACAGACTTTCTCTTCCTGCCCATCACCCATTTTATTCCCCACTTTTCCTTGAGTACCTTGTTTGTACAGGCTCCACAGTTTCTGTTTAATTTTTGTAGAGTACTAGATGTAAAGTTAACTAATGGCTTCATGACGAAGTGTTTCCTCTTATGGGTGGGCCCTGTTATCTCAGCTGGTTAATCAGTCCCGCACTGGTTACTATTCTTGGAGTAGTCAGATTTAAACCTTTTGTTCTTCAGAGATTAATCTAATATCTCAGAAACAGCAGTCTCTTTGCTTCGGTGCTTGGCAACCCGAGGCTTTGGATGGGTTGTTTGATAAATCTGAGTTCTAGTGTGTGTACCACAAAAGCCGCAACCTAATCACTTACAGAAATATGATGTTACAGGCTGTGGAATGTTCTAGATGCTGAAAATGTTGCTTGCTCTCCTAGCTTTGTGTATTGGTGACCATGTGTTCAAGAGTAAATATTGGCAATTTGCTCCCTTTTAGAAACCATGTTACTGTAGCCATTGCAAAGTTGTTAGTGTTTTTCTTTCCTGATGTCAGTGGTAATTTTACTTGGAGTCCCTGCAGAGATTTAGCTCAGCAGGAAGGAAATCTAGGTAAGATTGCCTTGAAAGTAGATCTAAAACAATAATGAAAACAGTAATGCCAACTATATCATTGCTTTTGTCTTAAAAAGAAATCTGAGGAATAACTAACTTGATTATGTGGTACAACTAATGAGGACTAATAAGTTGTGCCTGTGGCTAGGAACCTCTTTCCACTCTCTCTTCTTCTCCCTCTTTTTCCCTCTCTCAGCTTCCTGACTAGAGGGAAAGAAAAGAAACTAGGGATTAAGATGATCCACACTGTATTTTATTAAGAGTGAAATGTCATGGTAAAAATGAAAGATGGAACTGTTTACTTCTGAGATGCTGAGAAAATCTAAACTCTAGTTCCCCTGAAGTCCTTAGGGAGCTAAATATTTTAACAGTGTGAAAATCAAGTCTCTAATGAATAAGGTATTTAGTTTTACATGGCTTGTACTTTCTAAAAAGAGATTTGCTTGGGTTTTTTTGTTTGTTTGTTTTTTTTGTGTATGTTCAAAAATGAGCTTTCTCTGAAACAAAGGACAGCAAAATGGAAAAGGGAAATGCAAGACATTAAAAAAGACTGCTGGAAACAACAAATTACTGATTCATAATTTTTTGGGAATTCATAGTTAATCATTAATGAGGAGATAAAATTCTTGAAAAAATTTAGAACAGGGTCAGAATTTTCTTTTAATGATACTGATGCTAGTCAGTTCTGTATATTTTTACTGTTGTAATTATATGGATTCTGATAAATAGGTGTTCACAAAGCAAAATCTGTAATTGAAATATATTGTTTTCTTTAACATCTAGTCAGAAATCTTGCTTGAGCATATTTCAGACTCAAGATTTTAAAAGAATTGCTATTGCTAAGATTTTAGGTAACTAATGTTTGACAAGTTTTTAAAAAATCACTCATAATTGAATAAAACTTTTGGTTTTCAGAAAAGTTGGCAATTGTTAGTATTTCCAGACTTTTATTGACTGTACAGATATAAATTTTATTACTGATACTTCTGAGTTATACAGTAGACATGGATGGATTAGGTTATGGTGATGTTTCTAAGTGGGTGTAATAGGTGAAACTCTAAACTTCCATTTTTTAATAAGTTGATATTCGTAACCACTCCAAATTACTTACCAAACATTAGTTACCTAATATCTTAGTAATAGCATTTCTCCCAAGTGCTTCTTCTTGTAGCGTGCAGAGAATTTCATGCCTCTTACAGCTTACAGACTAAACATTTCTGTGCTCTTGGGGTTGTAGAGATAGCGGAAGTCACAATCTTTTCTGATAGATTATTCAGCTTTAACCCCTCTTTCTCTCTAATTAGAATCATGTGGCCATACACTTTTGTTTTTTGTCTGGAAAGCAAATTTCTAAAGATTCAAAAAATAGTTTCAAAATTACCTTCTTTCAGGTACAAATATCTTATTTTTCTTTCTTCATGTTTTCTCTTACCTTGGTTGCAGTGAGCCTGAGCTCTGTTAGTTCAGGCTCATTGCAAGTGGTTTATATTGAGGGTCTACCTATAATTAACTTTTCTTTATAATAGCAAGTATGATTTCCATCCACTTTTCATCAATTTTTCTTTGTTTGACAGTTTTAGTTTTATTTATGGAATTGAAAAAGTTGGGAGAGGCCAATTAAATAAATTCTTATACGTTCAGGTTAAATACACATCTGCTGCTGCTGCTGCGAAAAAGAACTCTTCAGTAGTTTCTACTTCTTTCACTTAGCATATATATGCTGAGTGTTTGTCATGTGTTTGTTGGTTGGCTTTTTAATTGCTGATACTAGAATATTATATTTAAAGAATAAAATCAGTGTGTGTGTGTGCACGCATACATATGTTTAGAGTACCACTTGTTAGAATTTATACCAAATCCCCAGAATGATGATTTCCAATAATCAGTGGTATTTGTAGCTTTCAAAGGAGCCAGGGAGGTGAATATACTGTCTGCTGCCTGCCTGATTCTTAATTCTTGAAGGAATGGATTTGTAATCCTATAGTTTCTTACTGTTTTTTTTTCCAGAGAAAAAACAGGACTGAATTGATTGTCCTGTAGAATGGAGACCCTTCCAATTTCCCTCACCTTTATAGGCTCTTAGTGTTCGGTGAATCCCTAGTGACCTACCAGAATTGTAGAAATCTGCAGTTGCTACAGTTGCTGCAGTTGCTGCAGTTGCAGTTGTTTTGGTAGACACATGTGAAGGTGGTTGTATTTGTTTAAGGTCAGAACTGTCTTAAGGACATTAGACATCACATTAGAGGAAGAGCCCTCTGTGATGGTCTGTGCTGCCTGCCTGGCAGAGACCAAGACAGATCCTGAGATGAGTTTGATACCTTTTCACTTATCTCCTTATCTCTGCTTTCACTTATCTCCTTTTTTATTGTTGATAGAAAAGCTTGCCTGGAAGGCTTGCAGTTTGGCTGGCCATGAGCTTCTCCAATGAAATGATTTGTTAAGACTCTATAATTCCTTCTAGCATCTTGGTGGATAGAGCCTAGAGCAGAGGTCCTGACGTGGGCTGCATGGAAGAATGGCTTCTTATATGAATTTGTACACATGTAGGTTTGGGAGAAGGTATCTGAATTTGGTCAAGGTCTCCTGGATATTCCGTGACCAAAGAGTTTAAGACACACTGCTGTGGAGGAATTGATCAGGATCCAGGCTAGGGTTAGATCTGGCTCCAAACTTGGCTTGGCGATTGTGCTTAGTCCGAAAGTCTTAACACAACACTGCAGTGAAAGGAGCACCAGCATCCTCAATGACTTTTCCAAAAGATTTGGATGAACAAGAATCTCTAAATTCTCTTGTTTGGGTTTAGCCCATGGACTCCGTAGACAATTACCCAGGACCATTCTCATCACATACAGTGTATGAGGTGAAATAATCTCCAGGCTTGAGAAAGCAAAGGCATGTTTATTCAGCCAGCCTTCTCCTATACCACTTGGCCAAGTGTAATATGTATAATAAAGTGAAATTTTCATTCATATCGGTCTTGAGGTGGGGATGCGTCTCTCTCCTCTTTATGGTTCTGCAGACACATCCTTAAATCCAGTACCACTCCAAAGATATAACAGAACTCCAGCGATGATAAAAATCTCATAAATCTTGATAAGGATATCTGCAGTGTTACCACTGACAGCAAGATGTCAATGCTAAAATATTTATAAAAGAGGCCTATGGCTCAGCCACTGACAGCAGTTTTTCCGTATCTTCACGGAAGTACATTTTCAGGGAATTAGTATGAGTAATAATGACTTTAGATTCACTCTCTTTTTTCTCTGTTCTCTTCATTTTTCCACAAAACTGGGGTGAAGCAGTTATTAGAGGCAGAAGCCTTATTACAGGCAGAAGCCTGCACAGACTTCTGTCACCCAGGCTCCACCCCAGTTCTCCATTTTGGACAGAATATTTTTCTTTAAAGATGATTATTGACCATCAGGAAAAATTAATCAGAGGTTTCTTAGAAGTAGAAAGCAAAGTTGTGTGATATTTTTAAAGTTGAAGTTTTAAATGTAAACTCATTTTGGGGCCGGGGAGTTAGCTCAGTGGTTCCGGCGCCTGTCTCACAAGCGCAAGGACCCGGGTTCGATTCCCCGGTAACCACATAATACTGGGTGTGGAGACCCACACCCAGCAGCAACCAGTACCACATACCACAGTGCCGGG
>PVIR01001346.1:0-103247 GCA_004026965.1 Petromus typicus | reverse complement strand
AAACTCATTTCATGAAGTGTTGAATAGAACATCAGAAGTTTAGTTAGAAAACTAAGGAGACATTTAAAAATTGTATCTAAATCTGATTTGAGTTAAGGATAGTTTTATAGTACTTTGAACGGAGATGGCTACTGTGAGATAGGAAAGAAAAATAGGAAGACATTGGAGGGAAGACCTAGAACAAGGAAGAGAAAGAAGGGATTGAGAAAGGGGAAAAGAGATGGCTTGAAAACTTCTGAAGCTTAATTAACTGATCTTTTCACACACAGCTGTTCATTTGAGTTTTGGGCCTCAGAGTATTATTCCTTTTTATCACTGTCTTTTGAAATGCTAATTAGATAATTGACCATTGTTCACAGTTCTTTCGCTACTTTTTATTCTTAAACTTTTAGAGACTAGTCCTTGAATGGGAAACTTAGGGCTGCACAGCAGATGGGAAATTATGCTCCAGCCTATAGTTTCTGAGTGACCAACACTGTGGAGCTGGGGTCTGTGGCACCCGGCTGAGAGGCAGGCCTCGCTGAGGGACCTTCGTGTGCCTCTTAGGATCATCCGTCACCCACAGGTTTTCATTTTGTAATGGTGAAGGGGCTGCCTTTGTATTTTTATGCAGAATTATTATCAGATCTACTCAAATCAATAAGTCATGTTCACCACAGAGGGCTCATTTGAAGAAGAGATGAGGAATATCTGCAGATGATTAGCAAGACATCTTTAGTTTCTTAGGAAAATTCATAAATGTGATTTTCAAAGGATGTTATTCGATTTCTCTATTTAATACATCCTTGTTTTGTACAAAATGGAGTTAGATAATGTATATAAAAATAGTGAAAAGAGCACAGATATAAGAGTTGATAGAGAAGGTAGTTGTTAATAAATTCACATAGAGCCCTTTGAATGTGCAGAAAAACATGCTTGACCAGTCACATAGGATCTAGTCGAAGAGATGCCTGTTTTGCTTGCAGCATTTCACAAAGAACAACATTCTGTGTCTTCTGGTATCATGGAAGCTCATGACTTTCACCCTGTCCATGCAGCAAAATGACGTGCCTCACCCTTTCTGTGCAAACATTAATAATTATTAAATCTTGATGTTGGAAAGATTGATTTCATGTCTCTCACATTTTCAGTGCATATTGTAAACTTTCAGATCGCTTCATAAAAATAATTTTATTGTTAACATTTGTCATTTTAAATTTATATGAACTAAAGTTCTGTGGTTTGTTTTGTTTGTTTGATGTGAATGTCATAGAAAAATGCTTTCCCTTCAGGCTGTTTTTCAAAAATAAAAAATAAAAAATTTACAAAGGAGATCATGTGTTATGGAACATTTTACAAACTTTAAAATCTAAAAATATGAAATTAAATTATCATTTGGCAGTTAACCGCTGTAAAAGTTTATTGTATTCGCAAGTAGACTTTTTGTATGAACACATAATTTGAAATATTTGTGCAATTTTTGATTATTTAGATGTATTTTTGTTGCATGATATTTCTATTTTTGTACTTTTATATTTGCATTCAAAAATTGTTAAGATCTATTAAGTATAATAAATATTTGAGAAATGCTTTTTTTGGTCTATTATAGTTTGTTTAATCCTAGCTTATAAATTAAAAAATATATTATCTTGTTTTTTTTAGGTCTGTTTTTTTAGAAATCATTCTCTTTGAATGCCTGTTTAGTGAAAATTCTTTCACTCTGTATTTTCTAGAATATGAATTTGCATCAGATTATAAATGTGGTTATGTCCCAGGTGTTTTGTTGATAAGTAATGCTGTCATTGCTATTAATTTTTGAAAAGTTAGTTTTAGTGAGTTTCTTTCCTTCTTACTGTGATAGCTAACTTATATTCTCATTTGTGTTTTCCAGAAATTATTGACTTCCCCTTTAAGAATTTTCATAATTTTCTTACAAGCTAACCAATAAAATTATAGTTTCTGTGTCTTAAAACTTCTCACACCCCTGTGTTTTACTAGATGATATTTTGGAAATTTTTCAGTGATATTTGAAATGATGTTTTTATAATTGAAATATTTAGAAATAAGACATTTCTAGTATATATTTTAATTTGCTGTTTTTTAAATTTGTATTTAATTATATACCTTTTGGATCTAGAAGAATGTATTGGACGCTTTCACAAAATAAGGATTTTTCTCATCCATAAATGATTCATGGTAGCTATGTTTATGATGGATTAAAGTTTCATATTTTTAATATTTTTTATTATCTTTTTTCTTTGTATTTTTAGAGAATTCTTGTATTTTTTGTTTTATATTATGCAAATTTGAATTTTCTTAATGAGTTTTTTTTTGGTATTGTCTTGTATTTTCTTTTACATCCATCTATCCTTATATCACTTCAAATCTTTCGTCTTGGCCTCAATTTCAGGGTTTTTTTTCCTGTCTGTCAAATGTGTTGTTTTCTGGAACTTGCTTACATTCTTTGTACTGTGAAAACTGCATAAAAGCCTGGTTTTCCTCTGCATCATGAGTGCGTGCTTTCCTACTTTTTGATGTGTAGATTTTTCTTTCCCAGAGCAGTTTTTAAGAAGTTTCTACTAGGCTCCAAACTTGCATGCCTATGTTCTCTGTGATGCCTAGACAAGCTGTTTATTCTTTTTTTTTGTGTGTGTGTGTGATGTGAGTTTGTTTGTTTTTTTTATCTTTATTGGTATATTAAATATACACATCATGATTGCACTCCATAATGGGGATTTGTACCAATATAAGACACAACTTAATTCTCATTTTTTCCCATAGCCCTACCCACCCTACCACCCCCCCATATACATAAAATTTGTTTCCTTACTTTTTGTTACAATCTCAACATTGTCCCCTTTCACCTTATTTTACATTGAGCATTTTCTATTTCACAATATATAACATACAATGCTAGGACTCATTTACATCTTCATTTTCTCATACCAGAGAAAAGGTGAGATATGTACCTATCTGTGCCCTATTTATTTCACTTATGAGGATATCCTCAAGGTATGTCCATTTAGCTGTTTATTCTTACATGTACTGTATTCCAGCCAGCCTCCTCATGAATTTCGGCCAACAGGAGGCGCTAGAGGAAGTGTGGCAGGCTAGAGGAGGAAGGAAGGACATGGACTGGACTTCCTCTTCTTGTCATTGTCACACTGGGAGATTCAGGTTTTTCATTTTCACTTTCCGCCCACATCCCTAGAATTGACCTGATTAGGAATCCTGCCACAAACCTACAGATGTTTCTTTCTTCACACTTCCCTAAACTTTTAGGATTAAAATCCCAACCATGTTCCTTTGCTTCCCCAGTCCTGGAGATAGGATATGTGTCTGTCTGATTGCTCATAATGCCTCCTCCAGTTGTAAAGCCAGAAAACTGGGTATGTGTTGTTCTAAGCCACATGGCAAGCCCTACTGGGTCAGGAGGGCAGTGCTTGGCCAATAGTTAGCTTTCTAGAAATGTCTTCTTGAAACAAGACTGATGATAATACCCTGATGCTTCATGTCTTAAGAAAATTTTCTGTCAGATGTTTATTATTTTAAATCTGATCTCATCTCATAAGTGCTGTGAATGCGATAATTTATCAAGGGTAAAGGGGTTATTAAAGTAATCTGCATCTTTTTAGGGCATTGGTAGATGGCCTAGCGAAAAGCACATGGCCTTCATCTGTCAACTCACAGTGTGGAAGCCGGAGAAATAAGATAGACATGAAAGTAAGTCAGCAGTTCTGCTGGGCTTTCTTGGGAAGTTAAGATAGGATGGAAACATGTGGGAAAAAGGAGGTTATACATTATGAAATTTGACTTACTATGTGCAGTTTGCTTTTGGTGTTGAAAAGCAGTAAAGAGAATGATTGACATCTACATTTCAGGTCATTGAAGAGCATAAAATGTAAATCAAAGTGTTATTCTTTAGTAAAAGCTAAAAGATAAGATTTACATAACATGCTTTTAAGGTAATGACTTAAGTTCATTTTTTTATTACTGTAACTGTTTCAAGGAGGTTATTTCCATACTAAAAATACTCCCTCTCCTACTTGAATCTGATTTGTCATAATTTTTGCCTGACGTTACAGTCTATTGTAAGGAAATGATAATTCCATTTATTTTTGTTTCATGGGGAAAATTGTTAACCAGCTGTTTCAACCTCTCCAAATAAACCACTTTCAGAATTCTTCCTAAGAAGCAATGCTGATTGATAGGCATGTCACCATTTTTCTGACCCTCTGTCTTGTCAGTAAGACATAGTGCAGGAAGCAAATAAATTTGAGAAAGGATACCAAAGCTCTGCTATTTCACAAACAGGACATTTAGACTCTGAATTGTCAAAAAAAGAAAAAGCATAATGAAGAAATGTCATGAATCTATAGCAGGTGGAGGAGCAGGATGATTTCAAAGTGAAATCTTTTCACATACATTTTATGGCTAACTAGAAATGGGAATAAAATTCTGGAGTGGTATGGAAAAATTAGTTTATGATTTGTGCCTAATGAAGGCAGGCTTTCCTTTGGTGATCTGCTTCACCTGCCCATTGTTCTTTCTGTGTGATCGCTTTTTCTTTCACCAGTTTTTTGCTTGCAACTAAAGCTGTGCATTCCCGTATAAAAGTTGCATTTTCATTTATAAATCCACAGGATATGTTTTTCAGGGAGAGAAATGTAACTCAATCAGCTTTGCGTGGTTTACAGAATGTGATAGTCTCATATTTACTATGTGGTTAACGAGAAATAACTGTTACCAACAAAAATCAGAGAATTTAAAAACAACGAACATTTTGCTTGGGAGCCTATGTATATCTCTATATAAATACATATAGACATCTATAAACATCATCGATCCTCCTCATGTGCACATGCCATATATATGTGGATGTGGGATGATACTTGTTTTTATATATACATATCTATATTTATATAGCTGAAGAAGCGAAACATATTGCTTTTTATTTAAGTGACTCAATGTGTTCCTGGGGAAGCTTTATCTTACAGCACTTTATCAAAGCTGGGATGATTAGATGTTGCTAATGATTTATTCCTGTAAAGGTCAAAGTTTGACAGGGCAAAATGATCTCCAGAGACATTCCTATGTTATCAGTGTCTTTACATTGAAAGAAAAAGCTCTAGGAAAATTATTTTTCTTTGGTGGAAATAAAAATCATTTTAAGTGGCTTTGTAGATTTGAATTATTCTTTCATGGCATTGTGTGCATGTATGCGTGTGTATGTGCACACGTGGACACATGTGTGTGTACTTCGGAGAGCTGTCTTCAGGGGATGTGAGAGATCAAAGAAGATTCCTTAAGTCAAACTAAATTGTCAGTTCCTGAGAGAGTGTAGAGGAGGAAATCAAAGCCCGCCTTTTCTTTTCAGGATCACTGAGGAGCTACAGTTCATACTTTATATTTCCTATAGAATATTTTGAACAACTTCATAGTTGAGAAATGACACGAACCTGGCTGGGTTTTCTCAGGCTCTTTGTGACATTAGTGGAGATCACTGATGTTTAACAGTAGTGGAAACAGTGAGGATTTGTGTGCACATGTTGAGCAGGAAAGTTTGCAAAGAATGTTACGCCCTCAAGTGTCTCAGCTCAGCATGGAAGTGAGACACACGCAGTAGTGACTCTGGTCCAGCGGCTAATCAGCGCTCCATTTTAGGAATTTGTAAAGGTATTTTTAAACTCTGAAATCATAATTTTCTTTGAGACAATTTCAAACCTAATCTATTTTAAAGTTCAAGTATTTGAGACAGTTGATCTGCTATCTTATTAGTGTTAGGATACATCTCATTTTTTTCTTTTTTAATATACTGTGTATCATGGTCTTAAAGGAATGGCCAAATGTGACTCCAGTACAGGTCATAAACATAATGTCTTAACTTTTCAAGACTGAAGAGCCTGTCGGGAGACTCAGGTGGTGGTTGAGTTGCTGTGTAACTTGTTTCATGCTCTCCTGAGTTATCCCTGCTACCTCCCCACCTCCTTTGTGTTGACAGTCATTCATGAACACTGGTAATTTTTTTTTTTTTTTCTGGTACTGAGAATCAAACTCAGGACCTTGGGTTTGCCAGACAGACATTATTTGAGGCCATCTATGCAGTGAGTTTAGGCTGACTGTTGTTTGTATGGCACGCTGTGGAAATGTGTAAATGTGCAGTGGTACAGTGAACTAAGTTCATCTTCAAGATGCCATGGTGGGACTTCTGCTTGTTAAAATTTTGGGTAATTGTGAGAAAACACAAAACAAATACACAAATAAGGTCCTTGTCACATTACGTTATTTCATTTTCCTAGATTTACATCCAAAAGCCCTCCAAAAACTATGGAACATTGTTTATATTATCAGATTCAATTTTGGTTTTGTCAGTGTTCCTGCATACGTACAGAAATTTTATTCTTTTGGATTATTCATGTCTCGCTTCTCTTAATTTTAACTGACAGTCAAAAAATACTTCTGTTGGGTATTTAAAATAAGTGAAAAGCTGAGTGTGGTGACATACACCTAAAGTCTCAGCATTCTGGCAGGCCGAGGCAGGAAGATTGCAAGTACAAGTTCTAGACAGCCTGGTTAATTTAGTGACTTAGCAAGAACAACAACGACAATAACAACAACAACAACAACAACAACAACAACAACAACAACAACAACAACAACGACAACAGTGAAGGCTGGGGATGTAGCTTAACACAAAGCCCTAGGTTCAATCCTACAAATTATCTACAAATTACGTACTTACAGAATTAGTGCATAACTTTAGCCAGTACTCCTGTGCTTTTTGTATTCATTTCCTTATCTTTACTGCAAATATAAAATGGTATCTTTTCTTATAGTTTCACATTCTGAAAATGTCACTGACAACTTAGGATTGCATTGTTTGACTCACTATCATTTAAGTCTTGCCTACATTGTTGATAATTTTGGTTATTTCCATATCTTTGCACACATTAAGGTTTTTTTCTTTTTGTTTATATTCTACAATATGGAGTTTTTATAGCTTGTGGTAGAGTTTGCCAACTGCTTGCAACAGTCTTTGAAATTTTTTTTCTGTGAAATTTTCTAGAGTTCTGCAGAGCTATGTTTGCTATCGTTGGCTATACTTAATGAACTGGTCTTTGCCCTACACACTGAAGCATTTTTTTACAACAGAGAACAGATCATTCTATTACTGGAGATATAGGGAAAATTTATTTCATTCTGACAAGCACTTGAGATGTAGCATCTAAGGAGTGTGGTCATTTTCAAGATCTCAGTCTTTTTTTTTTTTTTTTGAGACAGGGTCTCACTTTGTGGTTCAGGCTGGCCCTGAGCTCAGCCTCAAACTCATATCACAACAATCCTCCTGCCTCTGACTCCTGAGTGCTGGGATTACAGGTGTGAACCACCACTCCCGGCTCTGTGGTATGTGCTACTGGTTGCTGCTGGGCGTGAGCCTCCACACCCAGTATGGTATGTAGTTACTGGGTATCGAACCCAAGTCTTTGCACTTGCAAGACAGGTGCCAGAACCACTGAGCTAACTCCCTGGCCCTCAAGATCTCAGTCTTAAATCAAGCTGTGCGTACTGTGTCAACAAGTACTTAACTGTAGGTCATTAGCTCCTGTGATCACTTGTAACAGGTGTGGGATTTCAGAGGTGCCACACCAAGTTTTATTTGGAGAATAATGGATAGAGGAAAACCTCTATAAATGATCATTTATTGTAGTTTTCATTATTTTCCAGTTAACTGGTCAGGGCAAACTTCAGATTCAGATCCCATGAAAGAGAACTTGAGAAAACAGTATCTGTTAGGGGCTTTGACTTGCATATTTTTTTAATTAGCACTAACATGCATATCTGAGGAATCTCTGTTGCTTTACTGCTTACACTTATCAGATGTCTATGTCTGAGGGTGTTCATAAATCTTCTCATTTTTACCCCTAACTTGCTACAACCTTCAGCTTTCTCATCTCATTTAAAGACAGTTTCATCTTTTTGGTTTTGCAGACTTAATCCTAGGGAATTATTCAGGACTTGAGTTTCTTTTATGTGATGTATCCAAAGTCCTCATCCATTTTGTGAGCTTATATCAGTTGCCTCTTGCTGCAAAGAGAACTCTCCCTGAACTTAGTGCTTTAAGAAACTAACCATTTCATTTGCTTCAAAATCTGTGGACAGCTCAGCAGTTTGCACCCAGTTCAACTGGAAGGTCTCTGCTAACCTTACCGGACACTTCTTCATGCAGGAGCAGTTGCACAGCAGTCAGGTGGAAGGGGCAGGCTTGTCTAGGGAACCATCAGCCCATTGGCTCACTTTTCTGTCACTTGAGAGGCTGGCCCGGAATTCTTTATGTCCTGGCAAGAGAGTAAGGAGCAGGCCATGAGTAATGCAGTTCAACCTCTGCTTACACCTTGCCTGGTGATGTTCCTTTGGACAGAGCAGGTCACACGGCATAGTCCAATCAAGGTAGCAGAAGACTCCACAGAAACATGGACTAAGGGAGGTGTGCTTCATTAGGTCTCACAATAGCCTATGAGAGGTTGTATCTGTTAAGAATTCTGCCATTTCTCAAGAACTTCTGTTAGGGCTTTGTGATAGTCTGACAACAAATAAGTCTTTAACTGGACTGCCTGTTTTAGCCTTTGACAGCCATCAGTCTGTTTTTGAAGAGTAATGATCCTCGAAGTGTAAGAGATACTAACGAAAGGAAAGAAAATATTGTGATGGTTTTTTGAAAAGGAAACAAAGCTTATGTATATAGGGGGAAACAAAGCTTATGTAGGGTGGGTAGGGAAATGGGAAAAAATGAGAATCAAGTCATGTCATATACTAGTACAAATTCTCAATGTTGAATGTGATTGTGATGTGTATATAAAATGTACCCATTTCACAATTAAGAAAGACAGATATTACCCTTCTTTGACTTCAGACATTTCAGTAACTTCCCACTTTGTCCTAAGCTGGAGAATTACAGTGGGACGTGGCATCCCAGGTTTCTCCCTGATGGCACTAATTCTTTTCCCACCCAGTCCTGGCTTTGGTATTCCTTCAGCAAGTTCTGCCAGCTCCTCACTGAGGGTCGTGGCATTTGTCACTTCTCCTGGAACATCCCTTATCAGGTTCTCCAGAAGGAGTCCTCTGTGCCTCTGAAGTCGTTGCTCATGTGTTGTCCTGAAGGAATTCTTTGACCACACTATCGAAGAACATTTCTTCTGCTGGTGCTTCCTTTTCCCCACGTCCCACTGTGGACCACTCTGCTGCTTGAGCTTCAAGACACTAACATTCCCAGGTGCCACCCAGCTTCTTTTCCCATACTCTTCTGATTGGGTTCAGCCATGCATGTATGATCCTTCCCTTCACTTGTGTTATAAGCCTTTGAAACAATGACAGTGCATTAGTTATTTTAGCTTCCGATAAACTGAACTTTAAGTTAGCATTTTGTAAGCCAATTTCTATGCATTCAGACAGGACATTATTAGCTCCATTCAATCGTCAGGGACTTTGAAGTCGAAATCATATGACTTGTTCATGGTAACAAAACTGGATAACAGAGAAATCACCCCTAACCTTATATCCTGTGGTCTTTTCCATCTATAGTCCTTGCTATGAATTACAGCTATTACAAACCCCTTTGCAGCTTGCCTTATGAACACATCACCAGCACCACAACCATTACCTGTGTTCTATGGAAATTTCTTTTAAAGTTTCCTTGAAAACTGGACATGGAGGGACACATCTGATTTCAGCCCTGGGAAACCTGGCAAGATGCTGTTTCAGCTTAAAAAATTAAGACAGACTGAAGATGTATCTCAGTACAAGCCCTGGGTTCAATCTTCTCCTACCAGAAAAACAGGAAAAAAAGCCACCTTGATTTTTTTCACTCAATCTGACTTAGTACTTGGGTCTCCCTCACATCCACTTACTTCTGAGGACATGTTTGCTGTGAGTCTTTGTTTGCTGCCTCCTGTGTCACAAGTCTGTACTGGCTCTTCAGCACTGCAATATGCTCATGTCTCTCCCATTTTAAAATTAAAGATGGATTTTAAAGTTTAAAGATGGATTAAGCATGTGCATACACAGCCCAGAATGTGAAACTAACTTTCTGTCTCCACTAGGTCTCTCCTCCGTATAGCCACCTTTGCTCACATCACATTCCGTGTGGTCAGATGGGCTGTGTTCTATGTTCTTTCCACGCTACACCACAGAGCTCCAGGTTTAGTCACACTGACGCGGTGTATTGACTGGGGCCTTTTCTACTCCATGACATCTTTAAAGCATTGCACTTTGACCACATTCTTCTTTCAGAATTCTACCCTGTTCTAAAACTCAGCTAAAGTTTATCTCTTGGGAAGATTTTCTTAACTTGGACACTTGTCTGCTTGTCCCTTTAGTTGATCCTCTTCCTCCTGGAGCATATGTTAGATCGCAACTTCAGCTTAGTCTTCTTGATCGACCTGCAGTTTTTTGAGCGGTCAGGATCTTGTCCTCACAGCTTGTATCCTGATCATGTGCCTGTGCGTAGCTCAGCCTAAGCCACGCTGAGTGCTCAGCGCAGGTTTGGGGAACGAGTCTGACACACTCAGTTTAGTGAGGGCTGTTCTTTCCATTCAGCGTTGGCGAGATAAGGTCAAACAGTAGATAAATCTTGTTATGGTCTTTACCTCATGGGTTTGCTTCTGGATTTAGAGAGGATTCTTATCTTGCTCAAATTTTTCATCTTTAAGAAGTATTATTTATAGATTTCTGTGGGATATATCAAATGAGCATCTTTATTAACTAACATTATGACACATAATACTTAATTGTAGTGTTATGTGTTAAAATTGGAATAAACCATATATTGTATATTATCTACAGGTCAGATAGTGTATAAATTATATAAAATGATATCAATATATATTAGAAACAAAATGTAATTAATATGCACCAATGGTTTTTATAAAATATGTATCTCTTTTAAGTAAGTATGGCCATTTCTTCTGTTCATTTAATCTTTTCTATTTAGAAAAGTTTCTGTAAAAAATTGAGTTCCAGGTCCCTGTGGGGCTGAGTGCACCGTAGCAAAGGCTTCAATTGCTGCTCACCTTTCAGAAACAGTATGAAAGGCCGAGGCATTTGCAGCTGTGTATTTATTGAAATGCTCAATGTTTAATGACCGTTTGAATTAGTTGTCCCCACTTCCTTATTTTATTAGGTCAGTTTTCAGATTACCTCAGCCACAGTTACTGACAAGTATGGTGGTCACTGCGACTGTTCTACTTATATACACAGGTGTGTACTTGTACACACAGTATTCCCAAATGTGCTCCCTACTCTAGTCTCTTAGTGAATGTGAGGCCTCTTAGCTTGGTGCCGTAGTGCTCCTGTTGTGCTGTCCTCACAAGATGTCATGGGAATAGTTTTCGAAGAATGTCAGGCTTCCCAAAATTGGGACTGAGCAGAGAACCATTAGCAAAGGGGAAAAGATACCACAGAGATGTGAGGAGAGATGGAAGATAGGAGATAAATCTGGTGTTTGAAGAATGATGTTTGATCTTTTAGAAGAGGAATACGTATCAAAAGCTTATGTATGTGAAAGAATTTACATGCAAAGCAAATGTAAAACATAGATCTTAACTTATCTCTGTAGATTGTAGTTTGGTCTTAGATGGGGAAAAAAGACCCAGCTTTCTACACAAGGGGATTTTTATGTTTATACTAACCCAGTTAACTGGCACTACCAGTAATGCTAGCTGTCTGTCCTCCTGACTGTCACATCTATATACATCACAAAGAGAAGGAAATGATTTGGGGAATTGTTACATAGGGAAAAACAGGATAGACAATTATCTCTTGTCATGGATCTGTTTCAAAATTTTAAAACATATTGTCTTCTGAAATATTACTTCAAATAGGAGAAAGCAAAACCATCTTGTAGCCATTAAAGTTTATTGCATTTTTCCAAAATCTGTATATAGTTAGAAGTAATGGAAATTTTCTTAACAAACTGGAGGATGTATTTGTAGTCTACCTGGCAGCATTGAGAGCACTTAAATATTTGTTGAGAAACTGTTAAGCAATTTTTTTAAAAATTCAAAAATAATATTGATTAGGAAACCTGTTTTCTCCACTGCTTGGTAATGCATGTATTGACTCAGTCACTCAGTCACTGTGGTACCTAAAGAGGTGGGAAAGTAGATAATAACAGGCAGAGGGGCCTTTGATGTTTAAGGGAAAAATACTAATGACTAGGAAGGTTCTGAAGCGAGTAGAATTTTAGAAATGAGCTGTTTGTCTTTCACTCTTCATTATGTCTAGATCTCAGAGAGGTTTTGTCCAGTGAGAGTTATGACCCTATCGGCACTGCCAGGAAGTATCCTGCAGCAAAAGAACAGTTACGTTTCATTGAGCAAGGGTGCGGCCAGGAGTCCTTGATAGTGATGTTGTTGATACTTCTCTGGCCAGGTGAAGATTTGCATAGGCAAATGCTCATTCATTAGGGGAACCACTGCATAAATAAAATCGATAACATGATGGCCTTTTAGATTCTATCTGGGCAGCAGTTGCTGCCTATTCCCTGTGTGTGGTACACACTTGCCTTTCAGCCCTGAATTTACCTGTTGAAATCTTACTACTTTATTCCCTCAAAGAGGTATCATATCTCTTCCCCTCCTATCCCTGAACTTCTGTGTTCATTAGTGTGAATCTGATGATCAATATTTTTTGAGTTTTAGTTTTCTTTTAATTTTAATAAAATTCCAAGCATGTTCAAGGTAAATATCCCCAAGTAGCCATCATAGAGCTCTGACAATTACCAGCATTCTATCACCCACCCACCCCCCCTTCCCAAGGACAGAGACAGTTAGTTTCTGTGGGGCTGATTGGGATTACAGTCCTGAAAATAGTTTCAAGCAATCTTGAAAATACACTCTCCATTCTGCCATTGCAAGATAGATCCATCTCACCTATGCCGTGACCTCTTGATTTTAATTAATTTCTAAAAATGGAGTATGAGATCCTTGAAATCAGCAATTCTGATTTTTATTAAGAGATTATGAGATTCTTAAAATCAAGGAGAAAAATATATGCCTTTGTTTGTTTCTTCTGTTTGAAATACAATAGTCTCCCTTGTGGAGATAGCCATTATTATTTTGGTGACTTTGCAGTCTGATCTTTGTAAAAACTTAATATGAACTATGTATATTGCTTTTTAGCTTAACGATTTACCATGAGCATTTTCTAATGGCTGTGAATAGTTTTGAAGTCATGAACTTTAAAGAGAGCATAATGTTCCATCCTATGGACTTCCTATGATTTATTTAAATAGCTCTTGATTGTTAACCACTGTTTGCATTGGCAAGGATATTATTGGGTATTATTAAGATATTAGGTATACTAGGGATTTATTAGGTACAAGGCTCTTGGCAAAACTTACCAATTTGGTATCCAGAAAGACTGCCAATTTGAATTATTTTTAATCTTACTAACTTAGTAGTCAAAAATAGTATTTCATTGCATTTTTTAAAAACTTGTATTTTCTGGATTATTAATGACATTGAACATTTTCATGTTCATAATTCTTTTTCCTGTGCTAAGTAAGGTGTTATCTGGAATTACTGTGAATGGTACATGCCAATTAATTTAGCTCCAGACCTTGGGCTTTGAGTAATGATTAATTATTTTTAGCATTTCACAAATCAGCTCTGGGTGTTGTTGGAGCCAGAAGGTCTGCCCAAGTGCAAGGTACATTAGTTTTTCCTGGGACTGTACATCAATTTTCTGTAGAGAGTGGGTTTCTGTATTACTTTTTCCATATTGTATTCAAAATTGTCACTCTATATGGTTTTGTTTCTTCTATAACATCCAGATTTATTTAGCTAAAAATTATTTGTCTACAAAGTGCATTCTCAGACCTAAATTGTCTTGAAGAAAAGGCACTCATTTAGATAAAAGTTTTAATTAGTTACTGTATTTGACTGGATCGATGGTATATTGTACTAATTCTGGGATGAATTTAGAAATTAAAGCACATGGTCCAAGTTGTATATCTAGTGAGGTAAAATTCATTATCACAAGTCAGTTTTTAATGCTGAGATGGCATTTTTTCCATATGAAATTTCCAAACTCCAGCATAAGGAAATAAATTAAAACATTTTATATCAGTAAAATAGTCTAGCTAAATTTTTTTAGCCCCTGAAAAAGCAGAGAATACTTTTCGCTATTGAAGCTGCTTTATTACCCAAATCTAGGTTGTCAATCCAAAAATAAAAAGAGCAGTTTATTGAAATTCCCTGCCTGCCCTTGCCTCCTATCACGCACTGCTGAGCTGAGCTCATACATGGTCAGAAATTATTTACTGCATTGTGGTAAAAAATAATATTAAAAGTCTATGTGTTATGTGGAAGGAACATTCAAAACAAATCTATCCAGACATCAACAGGATATTATTACCCCAAAGAAATGACGACAGTTTGCCAGCTTGATGCGTAGAGGAAGGAAATTTACAAACATCTCCAAGAGAGGCATGTTGAGAGGGTAGAGGAAATGAGGCACGTCCTGCTTTTATTGTGCTTATTGGAGTGGGATTCCCAGAAGGCTGAACAAGGCCGTCCTGAGACCTCTGTTTGGCAAAGATCTTGTTGACTCATATTTTATTTTTGTTTCAGTAAAGGTCTGCTATTGTTCAGATTTCTAATGCAGCTCATAAACACACAGGCGATATCATTTCCCCTTCTTTTGACTGATGTATACAAATAAATGAAAATCTCCCATCATCATTAACTAGGGTTCTGTTTCCATGAAACGCAGAAGAGGAACAAGAGGGAAGCTTAGGAGAAAAACCCTTGAAAGGGGGATCTCAGTTCACAAACTCGAAAGTGTTTGAAATTGTATTTTAAAGATTTAATCACTAGATATCGAGGGAATTTATTACTTTCTCTTCAGATGGAAGAGGAGAGCAGAGGTAAATATTTATGTAACTTGTATTTCAAAATCCTCACCTTTGTTAAAGAGTTTTCTGTAGAGATTGGATCTCTGGAAGTTTTGAATTTAGGCTTGTTAGAAAGCCTTCCAGACAGAAATGTGTGGTTTTGAAGTTTTGTTTTATGTGTGGCTTTGTTATGTTTAAAACATTTTTATCAAATTGTGCACATATAAATGAGAGAGGAAATGAGGATTATTATAAACCTTCCTGCTGTTTTTAGCTCTAACTTCTTTTCTGGATCTATCAACATGTCCCAGAGTGTCATGACTGAGAGACAGCGGCATGGAAATCTTCCTGAGACTGTACTAAGGGACAGACTGGAGCTGTGTCTGGAGGTTTGGGTTGTACATTTGTACCCTTGACCTTGAGTTAGAAGATGTGGTTACTATCACTATGCTGATAGAGTGGTGCTTCCTAGCAGCACACCAGGGGAGACTTGGCTTTGGTTTAGTAGAAAATTAAGAGACCAGACATGAAAGAGAAAAGTAGTATATAAAGGAGAGGGCCAGGGTTGGTTAAAAATCTTTGGTTTTGCTTTCATTTCTTGGGATTATTGCGTTAGCTAATGTTTTCCAGCCATTTTCCTATTACAGTATTCCACCTTTCAAAGGTTTGCTTCAGGGGAAAGATAGGGACTGATTATCAGAGGAATTTCCCTCACTGGAATCCGAAGTGTGTAAGTTCCTGTGATTTCCTCCCACCCCCTTTCATTTTTGGCATAGACCTCCAGTAATATCTGAATTAATGGAATTCCTATGGGAGACAAGTTGGGAGGACGTTTAAGGGCCTCAAGGTATTTATGCACCAAGAGGTTGAGGAGTGCTGTCATTTTAGAGGTCACCCTCTGTCATTAGAGTGAAGAGGATTGAGATTTGAGGAACAGCTCAGGCACCATAGTAAGCGATTAGCTATCTCACCGTCAAAGACCTGAGTCGCTTTTAATGTTAAGGGGAATCATTCCCTCTGCTATTCTATTTCCCAGAACCTCAGTTTGCATCACAATTGTGGGGTCTTTTTCTGTATACTGTGTTGATGGGAGAAATGTCAGACATTTTAAGTATAGTTTCTTATGCGCCCACCTAAGGCTGAAACTATCCTGCAGTGTAAGGATCTGGTTGTCATTGTGGTGGTGTATGTGTCCATGTGTATATTTTTTGTTAATACACTTCCTTGCTTTTAGGTAACTATGCTTTTGGTAGAGAAGAGAGAAATGTAGATAATGGCTTTTTATGTCATAGTCCCCCAGGACTATAATTTAATTTAAAACCTGCTTCGTGCCTACTTTGCTTCAGGAAATTCCTAATAAGTGCACAGTAATGTTTCTCGAGTGTTTATAAAACTTAGACATACATAGATATTTTTTATTTCCAAATAGTCTGATTTTTTTTGTGTGAATTTTTCAAAGGTCAGCAATGTACTGAACTCAGAGAAATCAAGTAATTTTCTTGTTGAAACTATATTAAGTTTAAATAACATAATGGAGCCATCCTGTGAGTTTTGAGAGATCTAATGTTTATTGTGGATAATCTGTTTAACAGTTAATCAAAATACAATTTAAATTTTGTTTGGACTTTTAAAAGTCAGCATGTAATTTCTAAAAGTAAGCAAGTTTCTCCTAGGGATTGTGAAATGAAGACTTGCAACGCCTGCGGTTTTGTTATTTGCATTTGTTATTAAGTGTTCCCAGGAATAAAAGGGTATGGACATGACAGTGTTTAAGGTACAGATTTCTGATATTTTCTAATGAGAGAACAAGAGCAGCTAGAAAGGGCAAGCTTGCTAATGTGGACAATAGCTTTAAATCTCAGCACTGTCACTGAGATAGTGTACCTGTGACCTGGGCAATAGTTACTGACTTTCTCCGTAAAATTGGAGTCATACAAGTATCTACTTCCTTGGGGTATGGGAATTAGATGAATTAGTAACCTAAAGTACTGAGAACAGCATCGAGCTCATAGTAACTGCTCGGTAAGTATTCTGTAGCTATCAGCGTGATCAGACAGGAAAAATGTAACAGGGTCATTTCTCAATTATTGTTAGAAGTAATCACACTTGAAAATTCACACAGTATTGATGTTCGAGGACCATTCTCAGAAGTAATGGCTGTAGATGCTGTGCCCGGTGGATTTAGGAATGGCAGTGTGTGGTTAGCAGAGAGGGTAGGGTGGACCTAGTTACCTTGCAGATCAGTATAAAGCAGCAGAGTTTTCTAAACATCCTTTTAGTTTCATGTTAAATAACAAATCATTGTACAGCCTACGCATAGCAAATAATAAGAGAATCACGGAGGGAGAGGAAAAGGTTCGCGGATGTATAGTATGTGTTGGGGTCCAAGTCCCCTCACCGTGTCTTCTCACTGTCCCTGGGTCTCTGCTTGGAGGATCTTTTTGCCCTCCATTGCTTCTGAAGGATGAGACTTTATAGATAATAAGTTATAGATAATAAGTGGGAACCAGTTGTTCCCACTCAGTGCCATTTCCAGATCACCAGGGTCACTTTCTTCATCCTGCTGGACCGATGAGAAGGGTTGCACAGCCCAGATATGGACAGGGTGATGAGGAAGTGGAGGGAAAGTAACATTGGCACCAATCATTTCACTTGGTAGATTACGCCGTATATCCCGAATCTTCTGTATCCAACAAGATTTCCAAGTGGTTTGAATTTACCTTATGACTGCTGTACACTCATGCAGGTGTTTGCTTCTATACCAGATAGGTGCAGTTGTCCTTTAATATGCAGATAAACTGACTAGAAAAAGTGTGTGTTACTTCTTGGATAAGGAAAGCAGTGATTAGAAAAATTGCGTTGCAATGAATGAAAACCTGGTTGCTGTAGGTATATCATTGAATGTACACAGCCACACACGCACGCACACACACACATGCACACATGTTGGCAGTCTAATGTGTAATGTTTTTGACTTCGTTTTATAGAGAAAATACTTTTAGAATCAGGAAGCTGCTCAGTCAAGGATCTCTGAAGTTTTTCTTTTACTGAATTTTATTTTAATCAAAAGTTCCTGCTTCTGCCAAGGGATCGGGAAGTAGTGGCCTCAGGTCCTTCAGTTTGTTGAAATTGTGCTTTTTAGAAAGTAGCCTAATCCTCCCTGCAGAAAGAGGAAGTACAGTTTTATAACAGAATCACATGGGCTACGGCTCACTGAACCAGAGAGAAACTGCTGTGTGACTTCCACTGCTAGTGATCAGTATTTCTAGATCTGGAACAATGATAAAAGTGATCTGATCTTTAGGTAAAACTGAGACTCAGGGTTTATCTTCAGAGTCTGAAATACCTCAAACTGGAAAAACAAGCTTTCCAGCTTCCAGTCACCTCCTCCACTCACAAGTGAAGAAACCTGTGTTAACCGTAGGTGCTGGGTCCAGGTAACGCCGGGTCTGGAACCCAGGCCGGCCACATCCAGGTCTGTGCTTTCCATGCTGACGCAGTGCTTGTGTCATTTTTCGAAGCAGTCCCTGGATTAATCTCACTCCCATGCCGTGGTAGAGGCTGAGCACGTGGACCAGATCCGTAGCTCCTGGGTCGGAGGATTGGTTCTCAGTGTCATAGTTGCATGCTTTAGTCACTGTCCTTCAGTTTTGCAGTCTCTACAGTGGGTGTAGGAATTTCATAGAATTGCAGTGCGGACTGTGTAAGTTATTTCTTGTTAAAGTACTTACAAGAGTTCCTGGCCTAAGTGCCAGCTATTATAATAATGATGTTATTGGTAATTTCTTAGTAGTTTTATTGTTAATAGTAACAAAATAATGTGTTGTTTTCAGACACCCTAGCTCGCTATCCAGCATACAACAATAAAAAGGTGGCTCTGTTGAGGAGCAAGATTCTTTAATTATCTAGTGAAATTGGGGCCATAAATCATTGAACATCTTGCTTCATTTTCGTGTGAATTATTTGGATTGACTAAGTGCTCTTGGTTGCGGGCTGGGTTACCATCTGCTGTGTTTTGCCTCTATAGGTCAGGCTTGTTCTCCTAGGGAATGGCGAGGTAGAAAAAAATGCCAGTAGCCTAACTCCAAAATGTATCCTAACTGTCTCGTTCACATTTATAGGACAGTTTTATTGCTGTAGGTAAGACGGATAACTGGGCATTATTCCAACATCTTGGCAGTTTTCCTTTTTCAAGGTACTAATATTAGGATTAGCATGTTGCTTTAAAGCCATTGCCTTTCTGCACCTTATAATTGCTTGTTCTTGGGGGAGGCTTGGAACATTTGAAGTAGGGGTTTCTTGCCAAATATGGAAGAGGATGTTTCATTTATGTTAATACTTTGATTAGGTGTTAAAGATGGTACCGCAGTCCATTTTGCCAATAGACTACACAAATTGGAGGCGGTGGAGAGCAGTCCTGAGGGGAGAGGCAGGGTCGGTTACTGGACATACCAGGGTGGGCAGGGTCTGAATCTGTCAGCTTGATGTCTGATCTGTGCTTCACCCTCCACCTGTATTGTTGTCTACAGTGATTTGCCTCCTGTGTTTCTACAGTACATTCCTGACAGTTTAGAATTGTTAAAAAAAAAAAAAAAAACAGATTGAGTTGTTTAATGATGTAATCATATTTTCTTAAACTATTGAAGAAGTAGTATGTATGCTTACAAGTTCAGTGATGACAATGTTTTGCTATTTTAATTCAAGTTTTAGTAGGATTTGTGGTTTTCCCAAGCATCTGCTGCTGTAATAGTATGTATTAACCATCTCTCTCCCCTCAGAGATCTGCTTGGTCTTTCTGATGTTTCTGAAATCCTCTCATGGAATTTAAAAAATTTCACTTTTTGAATTTTGTTTCAAGGAAGTCAGCATGGTTATGGAACCCAGGCACTCTGCTATGAGGTTTGACCTCTGTCTCAGTTCTTGGGGAATCTTGGGGCAAAGTCTCCCGTTCTTCCCAAGGCTCATTTCCATGATTGTACGATGGTTACAGGAATTCAGGAGAAAAGCTTGAGAATGGTTTAGTCCTCGGAAGGCTCAATCGATGTGAGTTCTCTTTTCTCCCATGTGTACATTTCTTCTATATATTTTTTTTTTTATAGAGTTTTAGGGAGCAGCAGGGATGGATTCAAAGTTGAACTTTTAACAGTGGCTTTTCTGTGTAATAGATGGTTAATAAGTCTAATGGAATGTGTGTATTTCGAAGAGAGAGTAGGTGAAGGCAATTAGAACAGATAAAAAAAAAAAAAAATTGGCCATGCCATTTCTTGCCTCTTGCTTTGTTTAGTTAAGTCTACAGGGCATCTTACTGTCATGACACTGATGAAACTGAATTCTTGTGCAGTGTGCTAGAAATAACAAAGTTTCTGTAATTTTATCTGAAAATGATGGTTCTTGAGCTAGTTTATAGTACTTTTTTCTTTTTCAGTACAGGGGATTGAACTCAAGACTTTGTGTTTGCCGGGCAAGTGCAGCACCGCTGTACTACATGCCTGGCCCTACAGTATTTTCTAGTATTACCTGAAAATGGTAGTACTTAGCTAGTTACAGTATTTTCTAGTGTTAGTGAGTCCGGACTGAGGTCTCCTTCTTAAAGCATCACAGGAACCTCTGCCAGAGAATGGACACTCTCAGTAATATCTGTGACTCTTTTTGGTCATTTCATTCATCCGTACTATCAGGAAGGATACTCCTGTTCTCCTTTCTTTTTAAGGTGTTTTTAGAGGATTAGTGAGATCATATGTGAAAGTGAATAAAATTTATATGTTCAGAGTGTGAACAGGGTTGGTGGCAGTGATGAGGCTGATGCTGACAATGCCAAAACTAAGGAGATCTAGACAGAACTGATATTTTTCTTGGTTGGAATTTTGGAGAATGCACAGTGATCAAAATTTGCTGTTTCTTGATAGCGCTTGCATTGTTTTAGGCTAGGAAGCAGACTTTCAAAGCCCGAAACAAATAGCTAAGTACTGTGGTGTCTCAGTTCACTACTACTTTTGTTTGCAAGCAAATTTTGGCAAATTGTTTTGTTTGTTTGTTTGTTTGCAAACTCTGCATGAGGTGACAAACATGATCATGGCCACTTTTCCTGTACAAACACAAATGTGCCATCCTTTTCCAAAATTGTGGACCAAATTAAGTTCATGAACTGATGTACCACTGTAATTTTATATTGTTTCTAGGATTCACTCATATTTTCGAGACATTGTCACTGTTAAGATCATGAAGATTCTCATGGTTTTACTGAACTTCACTAGTAACTAAGGTAGTTCAAATAAAAGACATTGAGAATGAATAAGGATAAATCAAAGGTAATTAATGTCCAGTGGATAGGAGGTGGCACATTCAGAGTGTCAGCAGTAGAAATTGAAATGTTACCATGGAATCAAAGTATTCCAGTGTAAGTTTGACTATCTAAGATACCTACTTTCGAGCAGTTTGCTAAGATGAATATTCATTTTACATACCCTGCTTGAAACCTCTTATGCTGTGAAATTCTCCTGTTTATTCCGAATAGCTTTAGAAAGAAGAATTAATTCCTTAACTTATTTGTAACTTGACTAGTAAATTCCTTCTTTGTAGAGACTATGGAATGCCACTTATGCACTACTTACAATACCACTGGTTACAATGATCAAAGTCAGTGTTTCCATGTTCCTATATTGTCTGGGACCATAACTGCTGCTTTAAAAGCATCCAGCAATAGCAACAAAAAAATGAATGGTGACTTAGGTGCATTTGGTGCATATTCTGTGTTTATTATGTTGCTGTACAATCAGCTTCGGATTTCTGAGGATAAATCACACCTCTGGTTCAAGCTTTCTCTTCCTGTGCTACATTTTTCTTTAAATGTCATGATGTACTTCACTGAAATATTTTCAGGGTAGCAGTGGGGGAAAAAGTTCTTCAGGAGGTGACCAGGAGAAAGTTTAAAAACTTTAGATATCTACATACAGTGATAATTAGCATTCAGTGACTTTGGATTTAGTGACATGAGGGATTGTAATAGCTAATTCTGTTTCACCACAATTAAAAAAAAAAAAGACAGGTGTAGAGAGAAGAAAACTCATCATAATTAGTGTATCTGTCTTGGTTAGGTTTCTTTTTTAATATAGAGATTACCTATTGCTGTGAAAATTACTGAGGGAAACAAGCAATAGTAACAAATAGTCTCCTTTTGTTGTTAGCACTGGAAGACACTGCTTCTGAGTTAGTACTTATCTACTGCCATTTCTTTTTCCAGTTCATTGTTACTGTTTGTAGGATCTGGTGGGCTGGGGCATCCTGGAGATGGGGTTGCTTAGAATCCACACAGCCTCTCTCCCCTTCTGTTGAAAGGAGGCACAGCTGAAATCAGTCTTTTGCCTTTTCATGATATGGGGATGCGGGAATCAAAGCAGGCGGGATGAAAGCGGAAAGCGTCCTGTTTCCAGCTGTTTTCCTCAGCAAAGATTTTTTTCTCTCCCAAAGATGATGCTTCCTTTCAAGGGGTTTTTAATCTGCAAACTGTTTCCTCAGTTTATTTCTCTGCAGTAAAATGTGTTCCCTTCAGGTCGTATCTGTCTCTTTTAAAACCCAACCTGTCCTTTTCAACACGGCTAGTTGCTACTTAAAGGAACAAATGTGATTTATAAAGTCCCTTTAATGGGGTACAAAGACCAGCAAAGCTTCACCTCTGGAATTTTATCTTTTTGGTTGCTTTGTTTTTATTTATGAAAAATTTTACATGTCAGGAAACCATTGAGAATACTATTAATTTGACCATTTAATATTTGTAAACAAGGCACTTAAAAATAAAATGTGTTGTTATGGCCTTAGGGTTTGTTGTAGTTTTTTTTTTCCCCTTCCTTCTGAATGTAGTATAATGATACAAAATTTGTTTAATGTAAATGCTTAAAATTAAGGCACTGAAAGCTGCATAAATGTTAAAATGACTATTAAGAGTGGTTTGATTTATTAAGTGATGATGTTCATAAAATATGGCTTTTTCGGATGGTCATCACTTCACTTTAGTAGTGCGGTTTCTGATTTTACGTTTGTAAATTCTGCTTCCTTCTGGGCTAAGTAGAATGCAGAAAATGAATTTCTTCCTCACTCCCTAAATGCAATCCAGAGATGCTCACCAGACTTTCCACCTATTCCCTGCATCTTCCAGGATTCTGGATTAATGGTGATAACCATGACACACTGATTGTATTTATTTGAGATATCGTTAAATGAGTAGCAGGGAGAGTTAAAAATTTCCCATTTCTTAGTCGCTTGTCTTTCTCCAGATCTCCATATTAACCTCCTAAAATGGAAGATCTTGCCAGCAAGAGGCTTCACATTGTTGGCCCGTTATTGGAGCTAATTCTTTGGGAGACAATGAAGCCAGTGGCATATGGGAGAGAACCACCTCATTTCATTTTCACTTTAATGCTAACGCTAACATATGCTTTTGAATTGAAGTGGGGTCCCAAATGCCAATATATGTTAAAGAATTAAACACTTTTTAAAAAGTTCCCCCTTGTTTACTCCTGTTGCCCACTCCCTTGAGGGTGTGGGGTGGATAGCGCTGAAAAGCACGAGCCTGCCTGTTTTATCTGTACTGTTTAATAGAGAGCTATGAAAAAAATGGCAATTAACATATTCAGACAGAAAATCATCCTGGCTGAATGACTCATTAAATAGTCGTATAAACAGGATGTGCTGAAATGAACTGGTACAAAATTTAGTTTCATTGGTCTTTTCAGCACACCACTGCTCATTATCAGCACTTTAAGAAGCAGACTTGTGGGTGCTTAGAGGACACTTAAATTTCTTCTCTCTTTATTTTTTTCTTAAATACTTCTCCCCTCCTCCACTCTTCCCCTGCCATTCCTAATTCTCTGGCGTGCTACCATTATACATCTGAGCATAAAGCATGATGCTTGAAAAGCAACTAAACTAGGGGGGCAAGCGCTTCCGAGGTGCATTTTGGACAGTGATTCTTGAGCCCTGGTAACAATCAAAATGTACTTGAGAGTTTACCGAGTTAAATGTGAATATTATTTCTAGGATCCCAATTCAGTAAGTCTAGAGCAGGACTCGGGAAGTCTGTATTTTAGTAACACATCCCCATGGGACTTAGGTAGCCAGCCGTGCTATCCCTCCTCACTGATTGGCTCCTCTCATGGTGGAATTCTCTCTCCCCAGCTACAGGATGGATGGCCAGCTGGGCTCTTTCTCAGTGGTGCACAGTCCTAGTTACACGCCAGAATAACCTGGGGAGCTCTGGGAAAAATAGCAATGCTTGATCCCATCCCCAATTAAATTGGATTGTTTTAGAACCTCCCCAGGTGACTTCCATGTATGTCAAGTTTTAGTCCTGCTGTCCTACATGCACAGATGGAGTTAGGTTCTGCTGAAGTAGCCCTTTCTAATTTTCCTTACAAGATGCTTTACCCTGCTCTGTCTGTGTCTTTCTTTAACCACTGAAGGCATATTTGCCTGTTGCCTCTGCTGCAGCCTCCAGCCTTTATTAGTACCTCGTTTTCAGATGGGAACACGAAGCTCTGCTCTCATCTTGCTGTCGGCTCCTACTTCATACCCGAGTACCACATCTGTGACACACAGATGTGTTGACGTAGCATTAGCGCCCACAAAGGCTAACTAATCAGGATCAAGAGCAGTTTAGAAAAGGAAAGAGTATCCCTCTTTTGAGTCCGTATTGATAGCAAGAAAAACTCTGAAAAAAAGCCAGGTGTCTTCTTTAGGAAATCATGGAGACTTTACTTATATATTGACTCACATTTGTATTTGTTGGGGCATGAATTATACATTATAAAGGAGCATGAGGTGATATTCTCATGGAAGAAGTAAGAAGCAAGCCTTATGTATTTCAAGGGAAAAGAAAAACATCCAGTAAGAATGATGCTGTAGAGAGGTGTGTGCACACTGAGATCCTAGCTTCCCAGAGGTCTTTAAGGGTTTCGTGGCTTCATGGAGTTTTTACAAATAGAGGGGAAAAGGTCCATCAGTCCCTATTGTTCATTCCTAAGGAGAAAAGCATTCTGTGCAGGACAGAATTCACCTCTTTTTTACCTGTAACTTTCCACTTGCTCAATCCCCTTGAGTTTGCCAAGGAAAGGCACCCTTCCAATGCCAAAGATGTAAAAGTTGGTGCCAAAAGTGGGTAGTAGATGGAGGCCCTCATGTTTTGGTATCAGGTCTTTGTATCTGACAGTGTAAGAGAAGGAAAGCCAGCAGCCACTTCTCTTCACCGAGGAAGCAGGTTCATTTAAGCAGATCTGGTGGTGGTGTCCTGTGGTGGACCCCAAACTCCCATGGCCCTCATCTAAGTCCTAAGACATAGGAGCTATAGGAAGGGGATTGAGGGCTAAAGAAGTTTATTCAGAGGAGAAGACAGTTGGTCTTGGCCCTGACTCTGGTGGATGTCAAGATTGGTCTATACTTGTATCCTACGGTCCCTGGGCTGTCAGTTCAGGGAGCTGGTGGTCAGGTTTTTAGAGTGTAAGCTTTCAGTCTGGAGACTGAGGGACCCCTGTGAAGTGGGTGCAGGGTGAGGACCCACACTTGCTAGACCATGAGTGTGAGTGCTTCCTGTAGTATTGCACCTTAGCATATGCTTCACTGAGTTCACTTTGGACCCATCCTGGTGGACAGCAAAAATGTTCACGAGGACCTGTGGTAATGAGGGTCTTCACTCCTTGTCCTTATTAACCTGCATGGTGAGCAGCCTGTCTGTGAAAATACCTTGAAGACTCCCAGGGAAAGAAATACTTGTGTGATTGACAAGACAGCAGCGCCTATGGCCACGTGTGTCACCGTGGTGGAGGATAATCGTCCTATTATTTTTTGTCAGTAGGTATAACAAGTGGGTAGTGCTTTGTGTATTCCACTGTGATGAATTAATTTTGTGTTCATTGTAGTAGCACTGATCATAATGAATTAATTTGGTATTCATGTGGATGTCAGTTTTTTTCTGAGTTTCATGTAGCTTTAGTTAATGGATACTTTAGAAGTGTACTACATCTGATCTGAGTCTCACATTAATTTCTCAAAATTTCCTCCTCTGGATATTAGTTTTTTAAAATATTTAGCTTGATGTTAAATATTAGCATTTTTATAGCTTTGTATGAACTTGATTTTAGAAAATGAGAAAAACATTGAATTGCTAGGTCAAATCATACAGTTAAATACTTAACATGTATATTTTAGTCTGGTTTTAAAGATTTAAACTAAATGCTTATAATTTGTGGCTTTAGTGGAGAAAAATACTACATTCCTTTATGCAGATGTGAAATAATGTAATGGCATGCTGTATATAGTAGTTTGCTTTTCTTTTAATTTCTTTTCTTTCCATCACAGACAAGATTGATAAATGTATGTGCATATATTATTTATCTGTTCATATAAGGACATGTAATTGTCTATTAGATATGGTAATTACATAAATATATCTTATTCAAACTCATTTCCTTTTCTGTTTATAAAATAAATGTTTTCATTAAATTGGAATAGATACTAAAATAGAAGTGCCTGATTTAGGATTGAGAAACCAGGTACCCAAACAAAAATCAAATGAAATCCTGAGAAACTTCTGACAAACTTGGGCTGTAACTTATAGGCTTTTTTGTAATTTGTTCATCACGTTTGCTAATTATTGAAGATATTTATAATAGAACAAGGGTATCCTTCGTCACTTACCCACCTGCTGTGCTGATTTGCTCCCCATGGGAATGTGGTTGAACCTTTTGAAAAGAGTTTTTCATTTCCTTATGAGGATCGAAGATGTCATTTGGAGTCTGTCTTTAGATTTAAACCCGAAAATACTACCATCCTCCACATACTCTCTTGTGGCTATAAACTCAAAAAAATGGAAAAAAATTTTCACAGCTCCTGTTCAGTTTGATTCCAAGCAGCAGCTGTATGCCACTCCAGGCTGCTGTATGGAGCAGTTGATGGCTTCTGTCTGTATTTTACTGCGGAGTGTGTCAAGGAGTTGGGACTCTTTTGTGAATGGCGAGAACCATGTAACTGGGTTGCCATTGCTTTCATTATTTTTTTTATTATTGCAACAGATTGTACAGTAATATGCTGACCAAGATTTATGATTTTATGCAGCAGGAGGAAATGTTGGGATAGAGAAGAAAACTCATGTTAAAACAAATGTCTATAATACCAAAAGGAAAACAACTACAAAAAGCTCTTAGAGAATTGTTTCTAGTATAAATATTTTTATTAACATTTGCTATGGTTTGAAGATCTTGAAAGTCATTGTTTATGCGTTTGGGGAATTTAGGTATGTTGTATGCCTATGTGTGCGTGGCTGTTCTTGGAAGGAGATTATTCTTTTTCTTTTTTTAGTTTTCCTTTTTTTGTTGTTTTTGTTTAACTGGAACACAGAGCTATTGAATATGCAATGAACAGAAAATTTATGGAGGGCAGAATTATGAGTATCTGAGGAAAGTTTAATTACTTTTATAATTTAGATAAGCTTCATAATTTATTGTTACACACTGTACTTTGGCACAATTTGTAACAATTATAAAGCACTTCAATTTAAGTTCTTTACTTGGCAGCTACAAACAAGTTTGCTGTATGAAAACTTTGAGCGTTTGCTCTCCTTCCTCCACATTGCATTCAAGGCTGTATTACCGTGGTTTCGGGTTCCTCTTTTCACTTACCACATCTCTGGGCTTTATTTCTGTGAAAAACATGTACGTAGTGGGTGGTGGTTGTAAACTAGGAAGCAGGCAAAGAGGGGACATAAAGATGTCTATCAGTGTCCAAAATGGGAAAGGGGGAAATAGGGAAAGATACTCCACTTGAATTAAAAAGGAAAAGGCCTCAACTTACATTTCCAGAGAAGGGACATATCCTGGGTTATTCAGACTTTTCAGATGTTTAATAGCATTTTTCTTTAGATTTATTTTAAAATTTATTTTCATTTTGAACTGATACATAAAGATACACACTGTGCCTATTAGTGGATTCCATTTGATATTTCTCTGTATATGTTTAGTGAAGATGAATTTCCTTTCAGAATAATGACAGGGCGTTGGATTTCTCCTAAGTCTGGACTACATTGCTGTCACAGAAATTGCTGCCTAGTAAACAGTTTCATGACATTGCTCTTTTCTGCATGATCAGTCTTAGGTAGTTCATTTTGGTCATGCCAGTGAAAGATGTGTTTTCTCATTGATCTATCATGTTGCTACTGTCAATAATTACTAAAGGTATGAAACATATAGCAACTGATTTTGGCTGATCTTAAAAACATTTAAAAAATATTTGTATGCAGCCTGGAAATTTTGATATTCACATTTTTTCTTTTTAATAACTAAACAGTGGAAAATAATTGGCTTTGATGAAGACTTTTACTTGCATAACATCTTTTGTAATTGAACAGTCATGATTACTTTGTGTAACCCTTTGAACTGTCCACAGCATTTTCTTATCTGTGTGTTTAGGGTGGGATTTAAAAATTAAACAGGTTATTTTCTAGTTTGAGGTAGAAGTAGCTGAGGATCCAACTTAGGAACTTGTTCTTCAGATATCTTCTTATATTATTCGTCACATCTGGGGACTGATGCACCGTGAGCTGGAGGGGATTTCAGTTCTGGGTTTCGATGCTCTTTCGTTACTATACATTTTGGGTAAAGTGCCTCTTTCAAAACACAGAAACAGTTCATCTTTTGGCTTACATGAGTCAACAGTCTGAATCAGACGTTTTGAATTGGTTAAAATAATAAAGCCAGTGCAGTTGAGATCTTGATGATTAAAAAACCAGGCTTAAGAATATATATATTTTAATAGCCAAGATTTCCACTTTTTTGAGCTGTGTGGCTTTGTATAGATTTTTTTCTTCTCTCTCCTCATTTTCTCTTCCCTTCCCTCTCCTCTCCTTTTCTCTGTTCTCTTCCTTTCCGCGTCTGTAGTGTCCATTCTTTCTGTCTTTCACAAAGGCTTCATTATCTGTCTCAGATCTTTATAGATGTTGCAATAAAATACTCCTTTTTTTAGTTCAGAGTTGAAAGAATCAAAGTTAATAACTTTACCTGATACATTTAAAAAGTTCATTGTCTCTTTCCTTTTTACAATTTATGTTCTTGCAAAGAACAGTGTTCTTGACTGAATGTGATCCTTCTGGTGAGGACCACATGCAAGTGGAATAATTCCCTGGGTAGCATGTTCTGGGGTGCTTTCATATTGCAGGTGAATGTGTTGTACTGTGCAAATGAGTGTAGTTCCTTTATTCACATCCTGATGACTTGCATCCATAAACCCTTTTGTTCAGAGTATTATTGTCCTTTATCCTGAAAAATGCCTGTGATTGTAGTGCTCTAATACTGTAAATCAATAGAGATTGAAGCCAGCGCCTGCTAAGTAGAATCAACCTTTAAATGCAAATGCACCCCGGCTAGTTTTAATGTAATTTTAATAAGGCTGAAACCATTTTGAAGTAGACTTAAATCATAATGTTAATCTCAAAAGACTCTGTTTAGCTGAGAAGTCCCTTTATTCTCACTGGCCTGTTTTCTTCTGTGTGCATCCTGACTACCTTTCATCTAATCCCAGTCATCATTCAGAATACTGTTCACTTCCTAAATAGATTATATGTGCAGCACGTAGTTCCTTGATTGGAAAAGGACTTGTACTTGCCTCAGATAGTTTTACTTTTTTTCTTAGTTGTGAATTCCTGACATTGATACATGTGTATGTGTGTGTGTGTGTGTGTGTGTGTGTGTGTGTGTGTGTGTGTGTATGTGTTCACATATACATGTGTATCTTCATCAATAATATATTTGAAATAAAGCACTATATTTTGGCTAGAGATTGAAGACATAGCTGTTGATACAGACTATAGAAGTTAGTTAAGAATAGTATATTTTGATTTGGGAGGTAGCTCAGTGGTAGAGCTACTAAGCACTAAGTAAGGCCTGTGTCATGACTAGTGAGTTGGGCCTTGTGTTTGATCCTCAGCACTGCCAAAAATAAAATAGTAAATAAGTATAAAAAATACACTATGTAAATAAAAGAATGAATGCTAGGTCATGAAAAAATGATAAACTACCAAATGGAATCTGACCTCAAGACCAATATCTTGCAGCATTCTAAGTTTCTTGGTTCTATCAACTTAAAATATCTCAGTGTATATGACATACAATTAGTTGTTTATATGTGAGTTGATTGAAAAAGTGTAGGAAAATAGGCTGGTGATAAAATTGGATTAAGGACTAAGTTTAAATACTACAGAAGATGACAGCAAGAACTTACTGTATGACATTCAGTGCAGAAGGGACCAAAGCATTTTAGTTTGCTTTATTTATTTATTCATTTTATTTTTTGAGACAGGGTCCTGCTTTGTAGTTCAGGCTGGCTCTGAGCTCAGCCTCGAACTCACAGCAATCCTCCTGCCTCTGCCTCCTGAGTGCTGGTAATTGCAAGTTGGAGTCACCACACCCTCTAGTGTTGTATGTGGTTACTGGGAATCAAACCCGGGCCCTTGCACTTCCAAGACAGGCACCGGGATAATGGAGCTAAATCCTGGCCCTTGTGTTTGCATATTTAACTTCAGATAGGGATGTTAATTTAATACTACCTCATTAAATAATATAATTAGATTCTATATTCAGTGATTTATAAGTCAGTTTTTCTGTGATTAAGAATCAACGAGTAGACACTAAAATACCATAGTTGTACACATTGTGCTGTTTTTATTTATGATTCACAAAAAAAGTAATTTATAATTTCAGCTGTTCTTTTTATGCCTTTTGTTAGAATAATGTACATAAGCATTTTAAAAAACCTTGTGTCAAGATACATTAAAGAAATTTTATTTTGAGCACATTATACATTAAATATTGTAGAACATTCCAAAAGTGTGATATACTTTGTAATTATTCCCAACTATTTTTGACCAAAGAACTCCTTTTTTAATGAAATAACTCTCATGTAGCATATCCTGCAGAAAACATTTTTGGGATTTGCCAATTTTATTCAAAAGTGTTTCTTAAGGCCTTCCAAGTATGATAGGATGATAGTATGATAGGATAGTATGGATAGTATGGATAGTATGATAGGATATCACCTATCCAAGGTGATAGTATATAGTTTCTTGCTTATTATTTTTTTAATATCAGTCACTAAATCTTTTCCCTTTGTTCAGTACAGTTTTATTCATGTGAAGAGCATTCTCTCTCTGAAGTACTCCTTGTGATAGGTGGATAGATAATGAAGTCAGTTACCCCAATATTTTACACTGCAAGCTAGCTAGATCATAGCTGCCTTGTGAACTAGTCTGTTTCGGGCTTTTGCCTGTTCGCTAAGAGAAAATCATTTCGTTTTTAATGTGTTTGTCGTATTCTCCACAGTATGGCCAAATGGTGCACCTGTAAGGCAGGGCCTCAGTGGTATGCTGACTTTGGGTCCAGCAGGTGCCATGAATGCCAGCCGTGGACAGTAGAAAGACTGCACAGTGTCCGGCAGCTGGGGCTCTGCACGCTCCGGATGGGTTTCTCTAAGAATCTTGTTCAGGGCAAACAGTATCCATTTGGGAGCCAGAATGTCATCCCTGGTCTGAAGATAATAAATCAAAAGTCCCAATCTCTAGGGTGATTGTGCCTCCCTTCTTGTGTTTTTGTATTTATAGCATGTTTGCTTAATTTACAAGGAAGCTGCAGAAAAGAAGCATTCTTTACATTTAACAGTAACTTTAAAAAGTTGTGCTTGTTTGTTTAAAAGACTGTTTAAAATAAGATTTTAGAAGCTTCTGTAAGGAATACAGGGAAGTTCTTACTTAGAACTGCAAACTACTGCTACTGTTTTAAAGAGTCTTCATCATTTAAAATATATATCCAGGGAGATGTAAAACATTAAGGAAACATGCAGACAAGTACTTACATAGTAGTGAGGACATTTGCTTGAAATGCCCTCAAATATATGAAGGTTCCAGAATTAATCCTTTAAGCAGAGTCTAAGATGTTGGATATTTCTGTTCGTACTCGGATCTTGGTTTCTCTTTCTGGGATGATTATTGGACTCAATTCCAGCTGATGTCCTGCTCAGCCTCCTGTTCTATGACGCTGGATCTGAGATTAATTTAGGTCTCGGGAGCTGGTCCCTAGGTGCCCTCTGAGTGTGTGTACCACCAATGTGCGTATGTACAATTTACCCTAATCAGAAGAAGTGTTTAACAAGTTTCAGGAGTAGACAAAACAGCTCTGCTGTTTGGATTCTGTGATTCAGAAATTTAGAAATGCTTCCTTTGCATTCAGTAACTGCCCTGGACCACACATGCACATTTTCGCTCTCTCTTGCTTTGTCATTCTGGTTTTTTTTAAACTTTACTCAACAGAGGAGAGTTTCAATTCTGAGACTTTAAAGTACATACACCAAAGTGGAATGTGTCAGAGAAACCTACGAAGAGATTCATCAAAGGAGTGAGGAAGCACATTCACATCCTTTATCATGAAGGTGTCAGCGGAGCCCATTAAACCATTAGTTAAGTGGTAATATGGAGCAAGCGCCTGATTAGATTACAGAGTCTTCTGTATGTGAACACGGTATGTGAAAACATAACACTTGATCTTCACCACGGTGTCACGAAGATTCAATTAGAGGACTGGTATGTGCCCAGATTTGGGGACATAAAGGGCAACTGGATTTTGAAGGAAAGATGGTTGGGAAACACCTGCAAAAATCTGCTTTTCTGTGCAACAGACTGGGTAATTGCATATGCAGATGGATAGTTAGGGATGTAATTACTTGATTTGTGAACACAAATGCCCTTTCGATTGTGTTGAGTGTTGAATTTTGCAGTGACAGGTGTGTGCAGATTGCTGTGTGTGTATCCTTCGCACCCCTGTTTAAATATTTGGCCTGGAGTCTCTTTCATTCTTTCTGAATGGAATCGCTCTCCCCCACTGATGGTCTGGGGGAATTGTTATAGCTTTTAATGTCTCTCCAACTTTTTCTCATAAATAATAACCTTAATTTGAAACCTTAACTAAAAGAAGGACTGCATAGAGGCATGTGGTGTAAGGGCTTAAGAATTATGCACAGTAATTCATTTCTTAAAGCTGCTGGATGTAACTCATTAGTTTTCATTGTTTTCTCAAAATAAGGGAAACTATTAACCAACACTACAGACTAATAGCCTGGAATTTTTTCCCCCATAATCAACTGAAGTTTAATGGAAAATCATCTTTTGAAAGACTTCTTTTTTCCTCCCTGCTTTTTCTTAACCTTTCCATTAATACCGTTTAGATATCTTCTCTCACTAAAGAGCATTCTCAGTCATTCCCCTTCTGTGTTAGCATTTCTATACCACACTGAAGATGTTCAGAAAAATACTGGTGTGGTACAAATGGAACTTTGTTTTTTTCAGTTGAAGAATTTATGAAGCATTTCAGTATGTAGGGTTTGCCTGCACGTGCCTTTCTTTGGATTTATGGAAAAGTATAGGTGGAAGGTTGTCTGTCTTTAGCTAGGCACCTGATCTACTGGAAGGGCCCAGAAAATTTAGTCACGCTTTATATGCTTATTCAGTTTGCTTTTTTTCTCCATTCTTAATAAAACTATATCTAAATTATTTTCAAATAAAGATTCATTTTATCAATTCTTTTTTTTGAGACAGGGTCTCGCTTTTGTACTTTTTTTTTTTCGCTTTTGTACTTTAAGCTCTCTATGTAGCCCAAGCAAGACTCAAACTCACAGCAATCCTCCTGCCTCTGCCTCCCAAGTGCTGGGATTACAGGTGTGAGCCACCACGCCTGGCATTGTGGTGTGTGGTTACTGGGAATCGAACTCTGTACCTTTCACTTGCAATCCTCAGCTAAATTCAGCTAAAATCAGCTAAATCCTCAGCCTGATCAATTCTTAATATTAATGGTACTTCGCTTGCATGCACTGTTTACTTCTGTGTTGTAATATTCTATTACATCTTCAAATTTCATATTATTATCCCCACTTTACAGATGAGTTAACTGAGATACAATGTTAACTAGTTTATCTATGCCATATAGTTAATAAGCATAAAAGAACTAGAATCTCCCAATGTATACTTTCTGTCTCATGTTTCTTTCTTTATGAGAGTCAAGCTGGCAAAAATGGACAAATAATTTTGAGTCTGCCTTAAAGGAGCTTGCCAAAGGGAGACAAAATAACCATAGAAATCCCATTTTCAATACTTCCCACAAGGCTTGTAAATAGATAAACATTTTAACTTCCTACTTCTTTGTACTTGCTGCTCCTCTATAGCATGTTTTCTCCTCTTCTTCATGCTTTTTGACCAAAAATGAGGGGACTGTCACCCTCAAAACGGGTCCAAACCGTTCTTCTCAGTTCTCCGTAGCATCAGTAAAAGTGGCGTGTAAGTCCTGCTGCCTTGTGTGCGGAGGGACTGGGGCGCTCGCTGCTCAGGGCTGTTGGAACCACCTGCTCTGAATGTGGTCTCATTGTTTTCATCACTATATCGCGACCCAGCTGTGGGAAGCATTTTGTCTGGAGAACTCGCACACGCTCACTGTTGGTGGTTTCAGGTTGTACATGATCAGGAGCTGGTCACTGAGGGCTCCTGAGTGCCAGTGTGTAGATTTAAAGAGACTGTGTTTCTAGATCTGTTTAAAAATGGCCTCCTCTCATGTGGCATATTTATATGTATTTTGGATCCAAATTGCTCTGTGCAAAATCTCCAGTCATTTTTTTCTCAGAAAGGGTCCTTTGAGTTTTGGTCTGCTTTCTGGTACGGAAGGAACCCTTTGGTACCCCCAGCTCCTGATACCGCCACGTGAATCATTAATTCCACCTGACTCTGACGTTCATGGTTCCCTGTGGCTTCTTTGAGGGAGTGTCAGGCACCTGCCTTCGAGTTCACCTGGGCCTTCAAGGTCTGATCTTTACTATCTCCTGGGACAAAGGCTTGGGAATTTACAGGCGTAACTCTCCCACAGTAGTCTGAAAGCGCTTGCTTGCATTGTACTTCTGGTTTTAGGGTGAGCCTAGGAGAAGCTTCGTGAAAACAGAGAAGTTTTGATCTTATCTTGGAGATTCTGACTCAGTCTCTGAAGGAGCCAATTGGAGAATTAGAAATCCTTCTTGTGATATCTGTTCAGATACACAGAAGGCTCAGAACATGGGACAGGTGTGTTTGGCAACCTTGTTTTGTCAAGAGACTCTTTTCTTCCTTTGACTTCTCTTATTTACACTGAAGCTACATTTAGGAATTAAAAAGAAAAATAAATAAAAAGAGAACAACAGTTCCAAAAGGTTCCAAGGCCTGTCAAAGCTGGGGGAGCCGAGGGGAGTCCTGCCTCCTGTCTCTCTCCTTTTGCAGTAGTGTGGACTCAACCCAGAAAACATGGAGCTCCATCCTCAGACTTTATATTTATTAGTTATTTGGAGACAGGGCCTTCCATGTTGTCCAGGTGGCTTTGAATTTGCCGTCCTCTTGCCTTAGAGAGTAACTGGATTGCAGGCGCATGGCACCATGTCCTGCTTCCTTTGTTTTACTTGGTGACAACAGTCTGGGCAGCTCTTTTTCTCGTCCATCACGTCCTCTGACCAGAGGACCCTGGATACTAACCTTTCCAGACTCCAGGATTAGAAGGATCAGGCTCCTTCCCCCAGCAGGCTCTCTGAGGACAGAGCTGCAGCTTAAGTTGGCCAAGAGTGTGCTTCTGTCTTGGCAAACACCTTTGAATTCTTCTTCTAGCCCAGTTGCACTGTGTGGCATTTTTCTGGCTCAGACTTGTTAGTCTCTAGCCTGGGTTCTTAGTCTGTTCTAAGCCCCAAAATTTCTAAAAAAGAAATCTAAAAACCTATTTCATTCTGGTTGCTTTAAACATCCTGCATTGCAGGGGGCTCTGGTGTGTTTTAACATTTCCACATTTATTTCTGTGTTTTACTCTCATGGCTAAAGTTTTGAAAAAAGCATGGTCTAAAGACACAAAAGGAGAGATTATATATGTCACACTGGAAGGAAAAACTGTTTTGAATATTGCACTCTCGCCAATGAAAGTCCATGGTGTAAGGATTTTTACAACCACAACTGACTTGTGGCCCTTGAACTTTTTTTTTTTGGTTTTGTTTTGAGTATAAATATTGAGAATAGTTTTGTTTGTTTATGCCAGGGCAGTTTTACAGCAAATCCTTTCAAATGGGGTGCGAAGCCATCCATGGATATTTGTAAAGGCTTTGCAAAATAATACATAAAATAAATTGTCCATTTGATTTGAACAAGTTTTACATTTATTTGTGGCTTTCATAGGGGCTTTAGAAAGGCACTGTGTATATCTACCAGCTGGTTCTGCTTTTTTATTTTTATAAAGAAAATGGAAAGCTTCATACACAATCCTGTGGGAAAGCTAGTAATGAAGTAGGCATCAGGTAGGCAGGGTACACCATTTGGAATATGGTTTCTGTTCTATAGGAGTCATAATTTGTGAATTTTATCGCATGAATATTTTGTTTCAAACCAAATTTTTATGCTACTCTTGTCTGTTCTTAAAAATAGTTTCTGCATGCATGTGTTAGTGAAATAAAAAATATAATGACCTAATTAAAAGTATATGAAATTCATACTGGGAAAGAAATGCCTTTGTCTTTATAATTTTGTGGATGTATTATAGTAATGTATTTTCATTGGCATTTTTCAAATGCCTTCTGATTATGGATAATTATTTTGTTAAATTCATCGATTTTTCTTGGGTGATGTTTCTTTTTCTTTTTGAGATTAAAATCTCTGAGTTTCTGCATTGAGTAAATCTATTTACTCATCCAACCCGTGTTCACCGAGTTCTGATCTGTATTGTAAGTCACAAGGGTGTAGTCTGAGTCCCTGACCATCAGTCCTTTGCTTCCTGCTGGGGGCCACTAAACAAATCCCAGCCCTGGTATACAGTATATGTATATCTATGTGTGTGTCTACACTTACATAATTGCACATGTATAGAACATACATATATGCACATGTGAATTATGTGAAATTCTTAATAGTGCTGACTGGTGTGACCAACGGAGCAGCAGAAAGGGACAGGTATGCTCTTTGCTCTCTAAAGACGTGAGGTTTAACTTGAGACCTTGAATGATAGTCAAGGTATGAGTCTTGGGGATAAATAATATTACTTATACAGAGTTTTTTGATGATAAGAGTACAAGTCCTTAAAACCCTCATATATGAATGTGATAAAATTTTATCAAATTAGGTTCTAGATAGAAATTAAACTTTGCAAATGCATTTATATGGTGGGTGTATATTAGAACTTGCTTATTTGTCTTCCTGCAGGGACTGAACATGATCATATTAAAAAAAAAAAATCAAGTCTCATCACAGGCCAAATGAAAAGTTCGTATTTGCTGTGAGAAGACAGTTCATCACTTAATATTAAGCAATGTACAGATTGTACTTGTCATGTTACCACCTACGTAATTAAGCCTTATAGTTGAGATATTAAAAGGATAAATGCTATGTAAATACTTTATGGTGACCTTACATTTCACCTTTGTGGAGAATTGGTGTTTCATTCCTTAGCTCTGTACACACTAGAGAGGTAATATATGGTCAGTGATCAATATGTATGTGTAAAATTGGTGTGTATGTGTGTGTGTATGTGTGTGTGTGTGTGTGTGTGTAATTCAGTAGAGTCATTCATTTCTGCGTTCTACATGCATTTACTGCATGGGAAAGAACATTTTCAAGGGGAAGGGTAACAGCAAGCAGAGACAACCAGAGATGTGTTGGGAAACAGCAGGGGGTCATTGGAGTCTAGAATGCGGAAGAAGAGGCAGTAGAGGGTTACTGAAGCAAGGAGGGTAACATCCAGGCATGAAGTGCCTTGAATGCTACTCTAAGAATTCTTTTTTTTTTTTTTTAAGGTTTTTTGAGACATAGTCTTGCTTTGTGGTTCAGGCTGGCCCTGAGCTCAGCCTCAAACTCACATCACAGCAATCCTCCTGCCTCTGCCTCCCAAGTGCTGGGATTACAAGTGTGAGCCACCACGCCCGGCACTGTGCTATGTGGTACTGGTTGCTGCTGGGCATGAGTCTCCACGCCCAGGGTCCTTGCGCTTGCAAGACAGGCGCCGGAACCACTGAGCTAATTCCCCGGCAACTCTAAGAAATTTTTAACTTGATACGCTTGGCAAGAGGGAGCCATTGCAAGTTATGGAAGAAGTAACAGCTGTCAATGGCTCATAATAGGGTGGAGGGGGCAAGTCTGCTATCAAGGAATTTAGTTTTCAGGTCCCTAATGTGGAAGACAAGAGTTGAAAAGATGAAAAGAGGGGAGAAGTTAGTTGATAAGGTGACAGCAGTGAACGGAAGTAAATGTGAGTGAGAATTTTTTAAGCCTGGATGATTCAGAAGGTCCGGATCTCTTTTCTTTGGCCACTTCCTTAGATACCTCATCAGGGAAATGACACTATCTTGACTCTGAGGGGACCTTTAGGGAGTTTCACCAGGTGAGTTCTCCCTGTTTGACCTGTTCTTTAGCCTGTTCTTGGAGTTCCCTTCTTTGTGTTCTCCAGTGTTTGCAGTCTTTCTTTTGCATGAAGTCCTGCTTCAGGGAAACTTCCATCTCCTTCTTGGAAATCTCTCATTAAACATTTTTCTTTATTTGCTGTTTTATAATAACTTAAAAGCAGTTTGCCAGTGTTATTTTCTCAAATGTATGTTTTGTCTCCTAAATTTTGAGCTCAGGATTCAAAATGTATTGGGCACAAACAGAACAGTAGGTCATGTTCCATATTTTTGAGTAAAGGAATATTTTTTCTTTCTATTGAAAAGGTACATAAATGGCCTTTGAGGCTTCTGGAAAATTCACAGTGTTTTATTTTGGCCAAAATACTGGAAAACTTCAGCATTACTAATGCATAAAGAAGACGTGAGATGGTGTGGGTAGCGTGTTCCATGCCCTCTGTTCCAAGGCTGGTCAATGTCTGTGACCCATCCACTTACACAGCTTGCTACATGCTAGCTAATCTAGAGTGAGACTCCCAACTGCACAGAGGCAGGGGCTCCTTGGGAAACCCAGTGCACACTACGGTCTCTTCCGAGGAAAATGCAAATGGCTAAAGGCTTTGCATGGCGTATGCTGCATTTATAGGGTGCGTGTGCTGCTAATATTGGTAAGTCAGAGCCAAAGTGTTTTTAGATACCTTTTGGGCCGTTAGCTTTTAACTGTTAAGTGCTTACTAGTTGTTGGTTTATTTCTGTTGGTGAGAGGACTGCAGGGAATAGAAAAGATGACAGAGAAGGGCAGTCCAAGGCAGGGAGGGATTAAGTGGGGAGTTACGTGGCATATAGCTTGTACACTTCAAAATAACCCTCCATGGTGCCTGAGCAACTCTGAATGCCTAGGAGATGGTGACCTTTCATTGAGTGCCGTTCAGCTTTATCCCGAGTCAGCTATATCCCTGAGTATATTTTGTAAAAGAACCTTTGTGAGCATAAGTTCATAATCCTGCTTCTGGGGTGGTTGAGAGGGAAATCTAGTGTTGAAGATGCTTTCAGCTATAGTGAAAGAAAAGCCAGACTCTACTGGCTTCATTCTAAGAGTGGAAACGAGGCCTTGCTCAGGTTCTGTTCAGAAGCAAAGCAACTTCCAAAGAGAAAGCTCGAAGTGGATTGAGTGTGGCTCCTCCCTGGGAGGCGGGGCCTTTCCCAGGATCCCCAGGCAGCTACGCCTTTGTGTCTCAAGTACTCATTCTTACCAGAGTCCCTGGCCAGGCAGGCAGAGCTGCCACTGGTTGGCCACAATATGTGAGATCTGCTTAGTAACTGGCACAGGGTCACCTTTTCTTGTTGTAGGAGGAGAAGCAGTGGCTGTGTAAGAAGAAACAAATGCACAGCAGTACCCTCATGGGTTCTTTTAAGAAGGTAGAGGAGGAAAAAGACCTGGAGTAGACAGAACTGACAGGGTCAGCACATCTTTCGATAAACTGATGTTATAAATGACAACAAAGTGATGTTTGCATGTTTTAATAATCTGAGTCTCAGTTATTTTCTCAACCATGCCACATGGGGACCCTCGTGAGGAGCCAGTATGCGCTGTCCCATCTGCTCCCCTACTTTGCCTTCTGACCCCAAGTTCATGCACAGTCAGAAAGATGTAGATTTTGCAAGCTGGACAGAATGGCCAAGTTCACCTGTGTTGTCTATTATTTACGAAAGCAGTTGTCTTTGTGGGAGAGCATACTGTTAGCAGGTCCAAGTGGAGCAGTCATTCTCCTAAGTACCTTCCTTTAAAACTTTCTCTGTATTTCTGTGTAGGTAAAGGAAGAAAGGCCTATGAAAATGAATGTGCAGTGCTTCTCTGAGTTAGTATCAGTTGAAATAGTAGCATTTTCATTTGCCTCATGTTCAGTTCAAAAGAAGTGCCCAATAATTCAGAAATTGGAATTCCGAATCACTTCATAATTGTAATAAAAAAGGTAACTTTTTCTACAGACAACACTCTTCATCCAAATTTGGGTCATCATTATCTGAAGGGGTAACTTTCCTTTCATGCCATATAAGAAAATCAGTTACAGGCAGTTTGGGAAGAGGTTGAAAGGAGAAATTACAGATCCTCTTCCCAGCTCTCAGTAACTTGCCTAGAGGACGTGGACCAATCCATTAATATCTCTGATGTATAAAAGTGTAAAATACTGGGCCTGAAAGTGCTTTGAAAAGTCTAAAGCCGTGAACCGCTGTAGGGTATTTATTGTTGTCACCAACATGGTTCTGATGACTATATAATTGAAGCAGAACATTAAATATTAATGATGGTGCTGTTAATCAGTGGGGAGAGTGGCAGTGGGTACCCCCGCAGGCTGAATTTTAACTGCCACCCACGTCACTGACACGGAGTGCCTACACTGCTTTTGTCCAGTTGCAGAAAGCTGTTTTACTGTGGTGGGTGGTAACAGAAGTTGAGGTCTCTGTCCTGAGGCCAGTGATTGCATGAAGAGGTAAATATTTCCCTTTACAAATGACTGTGTAAGGGATTATGGCTGTTGAGAGATAGGGATGAGGCATACATGAAATCTGACTGTTTCATTGTACTTTTTATGACTAGAAATCCCTGAGCTAAGATTGGTATATGAACTCTTATCTGTTTATATGGCTGGTAAATGAGCTTTGAGTGGAACAAGCAGCCCACTGTGGCACATGTACCACAGACTCGTCACTGCTGGACGGAACCCAGAGGGTAATCGTGTTTGGTTCTTCACAGTGAGCAAGTCATCTCTGCCTTAGTAAATTGACCTGTGGTGTCTCTTGGCTTTAGGAACTGGTTCTGGAATGATCGTACTCAGGACAAAGTTGAGAAGGCATTTTGTACTTTTATAGATTGAACTCTTTTCTATGGCATGTGATTGAGAAGCAAACCAATATCCATCAGATAGAAATTTGGAAATAAACAAGCTTCCTTATTTTTCCAATGAAGTTCATTGTTCATCCTCTCTGTTGTGTCTCCTGGTTGTAATCCTACATTGTCTGTTAGCTTTCTTCCAACAGTCAGTGGCTTTCTACCTCCTAAGTGGTCTTTCTCCAACTTCTCCCCTTTGTAACCCACCATCTTCACTACTTTCATTTCCACAATAAAATATGAGCCAGTCACCTTAATATAAGCATGCCTATTCAAAAGTCTTCAGAATAAGTGACACATACCTTAGCATTGGGTACAAGGCTGTGTCTTCCTTCTCCCTCCCCAGATGCGACGTTCCTTCATTTCCTTCCATTGGGAACTAACACTGTAGATGCTTTACCTTCCCCACTTATTGTGTTCTTTGTCATTTCCTACATGAACAATAATGCTTTTATGCTTTGATGCATTTATGTATTTTTGTGTTTCTGGAAGGATCTGTGTTTTGTGAGGTGGCTCATCTTTGATCAAGCAGAAAAAGAGGGATGTTGTATTACCAAAATGGCAAGTACTCACTGCCATGTAAAGTCACCCGAGGCGTAGATGTCCTGTGGGCTCTCGGGTTGCATCGGAGGCCCATTGCAGTTTGCTGGCTGTCTGTACTCCCCAGACATGTCCAGGTCTAACACCAGATGTTGGCAGTGGTCATTAGTGAACTAATGTCAGTAACCTTTTCTGCATGCAAGGTTTCTCAGCCCTTCCTAGACCCAGATTTATCGATTACCTGGCCTGTAGTTCAGCCCAAGATAGAGGGACTACATAGGAGAGGTTTATGCCGAGTCATAGGTTTAAAAATAGTTACTTGCTTATCTCAGCCATTAGGCACAGGTCTTTTCCTGAGATACTGTAGTGAGAAATCCTTGAAAGAGGATAATGTACAAAATGTTGAATTGGCTGTGTAGAAGTATTAGTGCTAACAAATGAAATATATATTGGTTAGCTAGAGTCTGATCGAGGTGGAAAGAAACCAGGTGTGGTCCTTCCCTTTTTCCTCTCACAGTAGGATGCATAACTCGACTAGCTTGTGTACTGTCCACCCCAGTGCTGGCCTGTGGCAATTATCCTAAGCCCTCCAACCCTGCTGGGTGACTTCCACACTCTCCGGGCCCCACAGAGAGGAGTCACAGCTCAGAGGAGGACCACGAGCTCCACCTCAGCTCCTACTGCTCCACGTGTTCTGCCACTGCTCCGAGGAGCGATCAGAAACTGCTTGACAGGCAAAGATTGGGGAAGACTGTGCACAAGTGAGCCAGCCTTCTGCAGAAGCAGCAGTGGACACAGTGTCAACCCCACCACTTTTAGTGGACGTGCAGAGGCAGCCACATTTCTGAGTTGCGCTGAATTGTCCCGGTGATGGTAACAGTTGTCCTAGATGATTTGTGCAGCTGCTAGGGAGGTATCAGTCTTGGCCACAGCACTATCTCTCCTTCATCTACTCTGGTGACTCCTCTTGAGCTGTGGCATTACATTAAAATCCATCACTTTGTTTTTTTTTGAGACAGGGTCTCGCTTTGTACTTTAGGCTGGCCCTGAGCTCAGCCTCAAACTCACATCACAGCAATCCTTCTGCCTCTGCTTCCTGAGTGCTGGGATTATAGGCACAAGCCACCACATCTGACACTGTGGTATGTGGTACTGATTGCTGGTAGGTGTGAGTTTCCATGCCCAGTATTGTATGTGGTTACCCGTGAATCGAACCCAGGCCCTTGCACTTGCAGGACAGGCACTGGAACCACTGAGCTAATCCCTGGCCCCCATCACTTTCTTGTTAAAGTTCTCAGAAAGGTTTGAAAAATGTACAGAACTGCATGCATAGCCACTGCTCCCTATGTGAACAGTGCCCTCTCCCACTCCTTCAGTCAACTGAGGAGGGCAGTCTCTGGTGTGTTTCTCTCTTGTGCTAAAAAGGCCTCATTTGAGTAGTTCCATAAATTTCCTTGTGATTTTTATCTCAGTAATATGCACAGAGCCTATTGTCTTAAAAGAGTCGGTAGCTCTAGGGCTGCTGTTGGCAACTCTGTGGGAAGATTCACAGAGACCAGCAAATGCTGGTGGTAGCAGGTGGAGGACAGTGGCAGAGACTGCCAGAGAACAGAAGAGGGACAGTAGAAGCTGTTGAAAGCGCTCCAGAGAGTCTAAAGGTACTAGGTCCTCAGCCACTGGGGAGGTGGTTGGAGGTGGCTGGAAGTGGCCAGGAGCTATAACTATAAAGGTCGAGTCCCATGAGTTTCAGAGCCTGGAGCCTTCAAGGGAGCTGCACTTTGCTGAATTCTGATTCCATCTGAATTGAGCAGAAGAACCCCTGGCTGATTGGACAGGACAAGTTAGAAGATCAAAGTTAAGAACAATGAAAAGTAAAAATAGGAAGTGGGCTGAGTACATTTACATGTTTTTGAGGGGTAACTTGTGATATCAACTATTTAATATGAAAAATTCCAATTTTTCACTTTCTGTTTGAGCAGCCTTCATATGTAGCACAGGGAAACAAGTAACAGGATTCCTTGCTCATCAGTTTTTCACTGAGAGGTAAAATTGTACATTCTATCAGAACAGTATGGTAAGAGTTACCTGAGAATATTTTCTAGTGACCGTTTGCTGTGGTGTGATGATAAGTACCATGTTTATGAAGCTCTTTGAAAGAGGGGGCGGTGCGTAAATACCAATGTCTACCAATTTCCACGATGTAAATGCTCTCACCAGTGTTGGTTTTGAGTCACTAGTGTGTTGTGATCTTCACTGTGTTTTGGGAAAGACGTAATTCGAGCATGCCAGGTTTTCCTGCCTTTCTTTCTTTCTACATTAGATCTATTCCAATAAAGTTTAGGTTTGTTTTCTACCATGTGTTATTCTTAAGCAAAATTAATCCTTGCTTCCTATCCCCCCAGGTACTGTATTAGGTTTTGTTTGATTTTAGTGACATCTTATGGTTGGTACCAAATCTATGACTGGATTAGTAGTGGCTGGGAGCAAGTTGAGTGTCGCCTGATCCAGTGTTCTGTGAGAGACATTGAGGGCTAGTGGCTTATTCCCTTTGGTTAAGTGACTGTCTTTGCAATTTAATGTCCCTAAGTCCTAAATCACAGTATATCACAGGCGTTAGTTTTAGGCCTGCAAGAAGTGGTGGCAAACCTGAGGCGTGCGTGCTGTGATGGGCTGCTTGGATCCCTGACAGTTCTAAAAGTTTTGCCATCACAGGTCTAGAGACATAGCTCAGCGGAAGGTCCTGGCTTGGATTAGCTGTACCCAAAAAAGACAAAACAAAATCACAAACAAACAAAAAACACCCCAAAGAAACAAGCAAAACTAAAGGCCAGGAAACAAAAAAAACCCCCAGTCCATTTAGTGTATATAATTTGTTTTTCTTTAAAATTTTGTAGCACATTTTAAAGAATCAAATACTGCTTTTTTTTTTTTTATCTCTCTCATTCTAGACTCTGTCTTTTACAGAGAAAAGAGTTGTCTTATATTAATCTTACAATCTTTTGGTGTCAGATATCATGCTGCGATGATAGTAATCATAGTAAAATGGAAGCTGTCTGTTTTGTTTAGGTTCAAGGTTTTATGGTAACATTTTCCCTCTATTACCAGCAATTATTATAATAACATTGAGAACAGAGAACAGTCCTTCCCATTTTATGGATGCAAATACATGTGATTTGAGATAGCAAAAAATTCTTCCAAATTTGTACAAGTAGCAGGCCCCTCACCATACTGCTGTGTGTAGTGATTAAAAGGTAGCGGTTGGAAGAGTGGGTAGCGGATGCACTGGGTTTATTTTCTTGAGACAGACTGAGCAGCCTGAGAACATTTGGTGCTCAGAGGGAGGAAGTGCTAAGAGGGGAAAACAAGTCTAAAAGGGAAAGAAGGAGAGTTCAAAGACCAATTTCCCCTGCTTCACAATTCTGCCTGGTGCCAGCTCTAACTGCGAATGTTTGCTTTACTTGCAAGATAGAATGATCGCGCCAGAATTCAGAAAAGTCTGTTTTGGAGGATGCATTAGTCAAGGTATGTGAGTTACTGGAACAAATACCCCCCAACTTCATTTGTTTAAACCTACACAGGATCCTTTTTCTGATACCAACAAAATGAATGAAGTGGGTGAATTTAAGGGTGGAGAACTACAGAGCCTTTCAGGTCTGGGATTTCTCTGTCCTAGTTTTGCTGTCTTTAGGTGTCTTGAGAATTCATTGAATATTGGTATCAGGCTGATTAGAGAGGAGAAGAGATAGTAGAATATTACATGGGAAATTTTAGGGAGCAGGCTTGATAAAAGCCAAGATTACTTCGTTGTTCTTTCTTTTGGGTAAATTGTAGTCACATGATCCCACCTGACTGCAAAGGAGGGTGGGAGATTTAAATTTCCTGGAGGTCAGGTGCATGAAGAGATAGGATTGGTGAAAATCTACCTGGTATTTATCACACAGGGATTCACCAGAGGCCTGAAAGTTTGAGACCACTAATTTTGAGAAATACTGGGTTTTTAATGTGGTTCTTACAATTAGCACACACTAAGGGGATTATTAGGTATAAAGCCTGCTGATAGCTTGTATCTGGGAGTTATTTTTACCTTTTCTGAGGTAGATATAGTATGTGCATGTCAGGAATTGTTTGAGACACTGAGGGCATTATGGAGATGGAACTGCCTTGTTACCTAGAAGTAAATATCCAACACTAATTATTGGTTACCTATAATGTTTCTGAGGAGGAAAGGAAAAACATGAGTGCAAAGAGGGGAAGATCAGGCAATGGTGGAAGCAGGTTATAGGCACTTGTTCTTTGGAGACCCCTGGCTATATTTCTTGTATTGGAGATTGAACCTAGGAGGGCTTGTATATGCCAGGAAAATGGTTCCTACTCAACTGCAACAAAGGCCCTTTTTATTTTGAGTTAGAGTCTTATTGCTGAAGTTGGCTTTGGACTTGTGGTCCTCCTGCCTCAGCCTGTCAGGTAGCTGAGATTACAGGTATGCAGCACTGCATCTGGCCAACTTCATTCCTTATGAAGCATTTCTTAGAAATAGTACATGGAGTTTTCATGAATGTAAATCAAACAGTTATAATTTTTACCTTAATGTTGTGACATTTTTATTTTTGTAAAACTGGTCATTTCAGTTTAATTCACCTTATGATAAAAAATTGGAGAATTTCTGAGCAATGTTTTTAGAGTCCTACATAGTACTGTAAATTAAAGGACTTTGAGAAAAGAGCTGGGGGAAGTGGACAGTTTTAAAAACAAATTAAGAGTACATGCAGTACAGTGAAGAAAATGCATTTTATCTTGTTTCATACTGGCTATGTATCATTGTGATCCTCCCCCTGTATTTATGAAGCTTCCAGTATTTCTTTTCTTTGGCTTTACTTATAATTGCAGATTTTGTGGTTTCTTTTGTGTACCACTTGCCTCTTCAGATTTGGCCCACCAGTTTCGAGTAGCTGAACAATTTATCGAGGACAGATCAGCCGAAATGTGGCTCCACTTTAGGAAAGCAGAAGGAGTGACATAAGGTTAGGTGACTGATGTGTGAGTTTTTGAATTTGATTTGGTTTTACATGGAAAGGTTGAAGCAATGATCCATGTATTCTAATAAAAATCATCAGTACAAATCAAATAAAATCTGGCTTAGTGGCTATTTTCCCACTGTATCGCTCACGGCTAGCCTGTGCTGTTACAGACCGCATTTGGCAGGCTCTGGTTCGCCCCACAACGAAATCTTAAAGTTACATTGCAGTCTTTGCTCCATCGGGAAGGCGTCTTTTGTAATCAGACCTTCTAATCTCATCAGGTAAATCATTATTCTGGAGTGACAACGTAGGCTTCCCTGGACCCCTTCCCTGTTTCTTGTTTGCTCTCAAGACGTCTGGTTATTGTCATTCCTCAGGGCTTTGTGTCCATCTCCTTTCAAACTAAGGACATTTCTGTCATTCCTGAGGAAGAGTTAGGCGTTTTCCCCCCCGAACTGGATTTGTAACACAGGACAGATCAGCTCTTCTCTTTCTGCCTGGTTTGCCATTGGTTACCAGGTGGGCAAATGCAGGAGGGATCTGAGCTGTAGATACACTGAATTCACAGTTGGGCCCTTGTTCCCATGAAGCTGACATGTTTACATCTGGGGGAGCCTCGATTGTCAGTTCTTGTTTGTTTCAGTTCCCATTTCCAGAGCCAGACTACTAGATACTGTGTGGGCTAGGCGAGTGTTTAAAAGTATCTGCAGAAGCCTGGTTGAGTGCAGTGGTGGCGAACGTACGGCACCGGTGCCACGCGGTGCCATCACGGCAGGCTCTAAAAGTTTGCCATGACACGAGCCGCTTTTGGCATACAGATAGGGAGTCTGTAGACTGGCAGACTGATGCCATGGCCAGGCCATGGCACAGGATGGGGTGCAAGACGGCAGAGGCAGGAGGTGCTCACTCTTCCCTCTGCCTGTGGAATTTGAAAATGAATGTTGCCAGATAGGAAAGCTTAGTCACTGTGCTCTCTAGCTCTTCTGTTCTAGAAAGCATTTAGTGAGTGTTGTTTTTACCTGTTAAAATTGAACAGTTGATTGAGCAGCATGCAAGGATGAAAATAAGTCTTACAGAGAATGATTTTTTGTGGGCCAAAGATGTAGCTTGCTGGTTCTGGCACCTGCCCTAAGTGCAAGGTCCCAAAACCCGAGAATGATCTTGTGTAGGATATCTTTCCCCCCCACACACACCTTTAAAAATGATTTTAAATGGGTAATGGCAACTAGTAATTGCAGCACTCTGGGAACCTGAGACAAGAGGGCTGCAAGTTTGAACTCACAGTGGGTAACTTAGCAAGACCCTGTCTCAAAAAAGAAAAGACTGGGGATATAGTTCATAGTCAAGGCTTTCATTTCATCACTCAGTCCTGAAAGAAATCGATTTCTATCTGCTCCTGTTTAAGTCTACAGTTCTGTGGATTCTATTTTTTAAATCATTCCAGATATCATTTTAATTGATGAATATTAAAACAATTGGGAAAGAAGAAAGCATAATATAGAAATATGGGTAAGTTACTGTGAGATGAGATGTGAAATCTTTATCATAAGGCAGATTTCTGTGACTGATTTGATCAAAAACCAAAAGAAATCAGTTAAGAAGTTGCTACAGATGGAATCTGTTTTTGATATAATAATTAAGAAATTACTAAGAAATTCAAATGTGTGTGTATGCTGCTTTTACACAGACATGGTTTTACACACACACACACACACACACACACCTGCACACACGCACGTGCCCAAGAAAGGAAAACCTTTGCCAATGTCTGTCTGCCATTTGGCTGACACAGAATTATAAAGACAGTTTCCTGAGCCTTTATAAGTCAGAGTTGAAATCTATCAGCTGTGTTCAATTTATAAAATGACAAAGGCTTTAGCCAAAGGTTGAAGGGCTCATTTCCATCTTACATTGATTACAGCAACTTAACTCATTCTGTACTCACTCTCAGCTTTTTCTGTGGTCAAGTGCTGTTCTTTGCCGTGGTGGCTAACTCATTTGTATACTGGATCTGTAAAAGTGAGAACACAGTCTTGTAAAGAGTCAATTCACATCTTTCTTAAAAACTTTACATATTTCCTGCTTTTATTTTTGCCACCCTATGAAAGCCGTACTAGTTGTTTCTCTCTATGACAAGTGTGCCTCTCTTTTGCTTAGCATGTATTTGGGATGTGCTGCTATTAAAACGAAACTTATTTTTTTGCATTGCTTTATAGAACGTGTGAGCCTTAAGACAGAGTGGATAATTCAACTTGGCCTTACACACTATTCAGTTTTGTCTTCATCTTGGCTGAATTCCTTCAAAGTTAATAGAGTAATATCTTCAACATATCTTTTCTTTGTCCTCCTTTCCTTATTCATGTCCTTCCCAACTCCAAATAGGTTTGAACTTTAACTAATGATCATATTTGTCAAACTATTACTAGATTATAAGTAAATAGTTTTGGAATATTTTTAATCAATTAAAAAAGAACAAAGATGGCAGGCAAGTTGAGTATTGACTAATTTCTCTTCTTCTGTTGTAAGATCGCTTGACAGCAGATGACCTGTAACAGTAACTAGGGGACGAATGGGTTCCAGAACAGGTGAAGAAAGAAGAGGTTGAATAAATTATCATTTTTTGTCTTGAATATTTTTTATTTTAATTGTTTTCAATTAGCACATAATTAAATATTAGGTTTTTTTTGTGGTTCAGGCTGGCCCTGAGCTCAGCCTCCAACTCACATCACAGCAATCCTCCTGCCTCTGCCTCCCGAGTGCTGGGATTACAGGCGTGAGCCACCACGCCCGGCACTGTGGTGTGTGGTACTGGTTGCTGCTGGGCATGAGTCTCCATGCCCAGTATGGTATGTGGTTTAACCGGGGAATCGAACCCGGGTCCTTGCGCTTGCAAGACAGGCGCCGGAACCACTGAGCTAACTCCCTGGCCCAATTAAATATTAGTTTTAATGATCTTAAAAGTGTGTCCATCTAGGTTGCTGATGAGTTGAATAGGGAAAAGTCTAATTATACAGTAGGGAATTCACTAGAAACTTTGGCCAGGTGACTGAAATTAGCATTGTAACAGAGTCAGACCTACATGGCAACATAGGCTCTGGATATGATATCCTGGCAGAGGTACAAGGTCTTGTTTATTAAATTGTCCTGAAGATTAAACATAGGGCCTTGTTCTAGCCCCACAAGCCTTTTATTTAATCTTATGTCCACTTGAATAATTGTGAAAAAGCATTAGGTCATTCCAAATTGAGAAGTGTCTTTTAAAATAGCATGCTGTATTCCTCAAAAATTCCAATCACAAAATGAAAAGAATGTCTGAGGAAGTATTTCCGATTAAAATAGATAGGAAAAGGACCATTAAATAGAAGGGAAAGTGCCTGTTAGAGATTGGATAGTTGTTTTAATGGTAAATTTCCTGATTGTGGTGCCTTTACAGTGTTTACTAATAGGAAATCCAAACGAAAATTCTAAGGGGAAAATAGAGTTGATACACAGTACTCATGAGTGATTTCAGATACAATATATAAACAGAATTATAGCTAAACATTTTTGAAATAGAAAAAACGTGACAAGAATTTTTTTAAATATATTTTTTGACCTCAACTTTTGATTTTTTCTGGAATAATTACCAGACAGTGCTAGAGGATCTGTGATCAAATGAGGTCCATATTTTGATAGCCAGCCACCATTTGAATACCACTGCATAGTGCCTGGATTATAAACTACTCTTTCTGAGAGAGTTACTACAATCATAGCAACAGAAAGTCTCGCAAAATTTGAGTGAGTGGGTGAAGATTGGTTTGGGTTAGCTCAGGAGTGTGAATGAGGTATAATATTGTTAAAATCATTCAGAGTTTTAGCCTAGTCTGAGCAACTTACAGGGGACCAGACAACTTGCTGTTCTGAATGTATTACAAGCATCAGATGTTTTACCTTCGTTTCCATTCTCTCATAATTCACATTAACAAAGTTGCAGTATATCAGACTGTAAGTTTAGGCAAAATATATACAGTTGAGTCCATGAAGTAAAGAGATTTTTCTCCAGTCCAAGCTATTACATTTTCACATTTTTAATGTATTTCAAATTCATTCTTAATGGACTGCTTCCATTCAAATAAATGTGGAGGTATATTTATAAAAAGTCTTAAAAGTTTATCCATTTTTGCAGATTTCCACTGTATGCATTTGGTGCTGATTTACCTGTTTTTAATTGTAGTGGAGATAAAGAAGTAGTTTAAAACAGTAGGAACTGCTTGTTCTGCTGTGATCAAGGAATTAGATAATCTGACTTGTTTGCTTAAGGGTTCTGTGTCTTGAGACTTTTATAGGGCAGTATTAAAGCTCTGAGCCCTCTTATTATGCCAATACCCAGAAGATTGCTTTAATGAGAAGTAAAGGGCCTTTTTCCAATTACAAGGGAATAACTGTATTAAGTTCCTGTGTTATGTCAACCTCCTTTGATTTGATTACTGCGAAAGAAATGGATTTATCTGTCATTGTTACTTAATTAAGCCTTCTCATTGATGTTTTGCAGAGTAATACAGTGTGGTTTGCACATTTGAGCCTAAATACAGAGAAAATTGGCCTAAAACTAAGACATGACCTTAAAGATGATATGCAAGATTTATTGGTTGTCTTTGTCAAGTCGTAGGATGCGGTGTTAAACACAGGTAGAAAGGTAGTGAAGTTGAAAGGATAAAATGAAAATCATCACAGGAGTGATTATTTAATGTAGAAGTGACTACATTAAAAAACTAGATTTTAGGGCAGATTTTTAAATATTTAAATCTGTTGGTTTCAGTAGTGTTAATGAGGCAGCTGGAGTAATGAGTGAGTGGAGATGAGAAGAGAAGAAATGGGAGAAATGAATTTTGTGAAAGTATAGAAGGAAACAGAAGAAGAAGAAGAAAAAACCAAAGCGGAAAGAATGTCATTTGGGAGAAGTTGACCGGCACCATAGTTACGCTAAGCAATTACAGCGCACAAATATTTCAATTAAGGCGGCCTCCTCCTCGAGGAACCGCACAAATAGCACCCCGGGGAGCAAAGAGGGTAGAGGAAAAAGATAAAACTGTGGTGTGTTTCATGTTGGTTCTATTGAAGAATAAATTAATGAATTTTATAAATTTTTAACCAAATAGGGACTTTAAATATCTATTTGTCTCTTCTATCAGTACAGTACTATGGATTTGGCATCATAAAATTACACGTGATTTGAAAAAAATACACGCATAATTACATGTACATCAGTTGTTACAAATTTTGTTTTATTAGGAAATGAAGCAACATTCTTAGATTTGTTACTCTAATAGTTTATTTTCTAAAATATTTACCTTTTGCTTTTCACATTTTGTACATTTGCAAATATACGTATTCAATTACTTAGTTTATTTATTTTGGGTTATTCGAGATGGGTTTTGCTGTGTAGTTCCCTCTGGCCTTGATCTCACTATGTAGCCCGGGCTGGCCTGGAAGTCACAGCAGTCTTCCCGACTCAGCCTCTCCAGTACCAGAATTATAGATGTGCACCACCATTCCTGGCAAATTGATTTTTTTAAAGCACCAAGTATTGGTTAAAAACTTCCCCACAGGAGCTTGACCTTTAATTCAGGGACTTGGAAGCTGTGGCACATTGGAGGTAGGTAGGGCCTAGCTTTCTTCATCTTTGTAAATAATGAAATCCCTGAAGCTGTTATTTTCACATTTTTACTCTGCAGCTGCCTTATCTTAGTAAGACTGATGAAGTCTTTTTATTAAATGTGTTTAAGTGGTCACATTTCAGAAAGTCAAAAGAAGCATATACTATTTATATTATTACTCTCTTGGCTGAGCTCTTCCTGGTTTTTCTTGTTTCTGAGTTAGTACTTCAAAAGCCGTGGTCCTGGAAGAACTCACTTCTGAAGGAAGGTCCTGGCAAGCTCGTCCCCAACTTATGCAAGATTTCTGCATAACACTCATCATAGAGCCTATGGCTGTATTTCGAAGTGATTATTCAAACTAGAATATTATTCAAGAAAGATTATCTTTGACAACTCCAAATCCTAGGAATTGATAAATAGTAAAAGCTTCCTGGTTATCTTCATCTCGCTTTCATAATTTAACTGTCTACTTTGAGTTTTCAAAAAGATTTCTGAGTTTCAGAATGGAGAACACCTGACATTTATAACATTATTACCTAAATTTCATGCTGTGTGAAAATTCTTTCTGTTATATAATACTACATGACAAAATAATTTTAAGTAACGGAAATAATTTGGTATTGTTTTGAAAAAATAGTTTATTTTTTAAACTTCAGGAAATAGCATTTAAAGGACATATTAGTGAACATTTAAGTTAGGTTAATAAAGGCTAAAACATTGCAGTAATTCCTCTCAACGTATTTTTTCACTTTTACTTTATCTTCAATTATTCCACAGTTTGTCTTGCTTCTCACCCTTTTTTTCTCCCTCTTCCCCTTCCTTTCAATTTTCAGATTTATTTAATATGGGGGCTGGGGAATTTAGCTCAGTGGCTGTAGCCCCTTCTTCACAAATGAGGGTACTGAGTTTAATCCCTGGTACCAAATAAAAAATGTAAATAAATAAATAAAATGATTTAATATGGAAATCCACTAGCTCTGAGAAAGTCTCAGTTGACAGCAGTGATTTGAACCTGGAAATCCCAGTTGGTGTGTTCTTGGCATTTGACTTATCTTAGGGTTTGTCTGGGAAGTATGCGCAGACCTTCACTTTCTGCTCAGTTCAGTTTGGGAAATGATGAGACTTTCATCAGTTTAGATTGCTTATGATGAAGCATCTACAGCATTCCTATTAGAAAGCAGCAATGATCATGCATGTGTGGACTTGGTCTATCAATATTTGGAGCTCCTCAACTCATCCCATGTCTGTGCTACTACTCAAATTCGACTTGACATTACTCTAGTTAGAGCTCTTATTATACTGGGTGCTAATGAAAATGTGCACATCCTTAACACGCTCTTTGCTGATGAAATATTTTGAACTCTAAATTCATCTGGCACTGACGGAGAGCATATGCCATCTCAGTTTGTGTGGAGGGCTCAGCCAAGGGTTCTTCCTGGACTAGGAAATTAGTAGGAGCCACAGATGTACGCAGTCTGTGAGTCTCCATAATGGCGTGCGGGATATTTAATTGTATCTGTTGTTGCAGGGAGAAGGATTTGAGGCAGTGTAGACTTCAACATGTTTCAGAATGATTATCTATTCTGGAAGAACTCAACCTTCTCAGTCTCCAAACACATTGTGAAGATGCAGAATTTTTCATTAGCGAAGAGCAAGAATTTGTAGACTGAGAGCAGTGCTGAAATTCCACTGTTTTTGTTACTTCAGGAGACTCTGAGTTCTCAGGTATTTAGCATATCCTGGACTGAAAGTATAGAAAGGATCGGTTCAGAGCTCTACTATGTACTCTGAGAACACTCACACTCACTTATTTCAAGTTAAGCCCACATAATACTCAGTTTGTGTTCTGAGCTTGTGCTTCAGGTCAGCATATATAGTTTTCGACAGGACACCATTTCTATAGCACACATAGAAATTGTGCTCTAATGATAATATGCAGAGAGACTATTCCAAAGAGAAAGTAAGTCGCTGAGTCAGTCTACTTGCTTACTTTGCTTTGCACTACAAATGTTGATGGGAAGAGAAGGGTTTGTGTAACCTCCAAAGTTTATGGGTATTTGTAAGAACCAAGAGAGAGTATGTAAAAGTCTGCTCAGTTTTCTAGAACTGAAAGTCAGAAGAATGGGCATCTAAGATTTCCTCGAGTAAATCACACTTTCTGATATTTTCGGTGGTTTGATTAGCTTAGATATTGGAGGATATTGATTACTGATGTTTACCATGGTAGCGACTGGTTATTAAGTACAGTATTTATTAAGGGCCAGATACTTGCCTAAGTGTTTAACAAGTATAAATTATCTCATATAGTATAACAGTAACTCCTTGAAGTTCCAAATGCTATTGTGCCCTTGAATTCTGTTAGGTAACAGCTTAGGGTACATCTTGAGTTTTTACTTTTGTTCTCCTTGACCTAAGAGGCCTCTGAATTTTCTAGGATGACTGTGTCCATGGGGGCAAAATGTCTTCTCTTCCTTCCTTGGTCTTAGCTTTCATTTTGATTTTGGCTTGATGATTCCTTTCTATCTTGTCAGCTCATTAGTATTTTAAAGAAGATATAAAAAAAAATGTTATCCATCATTTTTAGTTTTCCGTGGGAGAGTTGTCCAAATATACTAGGCTGCCCCATTTCCAAGAATGGAAATCAAACTCGCTTATTTTACAGTTCACAAAAATAAGTTCAGAGAGGCCAGTGACTTGCTTAGACCACGGAGCTGGTAAGGCAGAGTCACTGCTGACTCCCTGGGCTGGATTTTGTACAGTTTGTCTTGTCTGATGGTTTTGACCTCATTGTCCACAAAAGCAAAGTGATTTGAATAATCAAATCCTAAGAATAATGACTATGGAGAGAAAAATGACAGAAATCAAGAATTTGATCTCTTCTTTGTTAAATGGAGTGTGTGGCTCTAGTTCTGTCCAAACTAACATCTACAGTTTGGCAGTGAACTGTCAGATATATTGGCGTGGTATCACTTAGAGCTAAGACAGAAAATGAAAATTTACAGATTGCCTGGTTGCTTCCCGGAGCAACTGTCAATCCCATGAAAGTTACCAAGTCTCTCCTCCTTGGGATGGAATAAGAAATTAGAAAAATCTTGAACAGTTGAGCCCATTTCAGGCTTTGGGAAATATGATTTTATTTGCACTTGCCCTTTTCCTTTTGCTTCTGCTTCCTACAATATTGTCCTTACTTTTCATTCCCAGCAGGAGTGGAGGGTGGCAGCAGAACGAGAGACAGGTGAGAACTGAATGTTTAGACAGCACATTTGTTACTAGCTATATTGCATTTATGGATTTCAAACATCTTTTCTTTGTATATTGTTTTATTGTACCATGTAGATACAAACACTCCTTTTATCAAAATACTCTCTTGCCTCTGTGGCATTCTAATTCAGTAAATAACTAATGCACCCCCCCACTGTTCTGTACCACACAGGGTACTCTGAGATACTTACTGAGTTAAACAAGTTCTTCTCCTACAGGGAACATTGCTGTGTGTATGCCCACGTGGTTGTTTCTGTTCCGAGTTTTGTACGTTTCATGAGCTGCAGTACTGAGCTAGTCTCACCAACTTTACTGGTGTCCCGTTTTTCTGTATTACACATAGCTCTGTCACATTCCTTCCTCTGTGTTGGGGGCTCTGGTGGCGCTTTTCTCATCAAGATCAATGCACGCTGCAGCTATACTTCTCCTAAGCTATGACTGGTAGTCATTGTCAGTCTTGTTTTACTCTTGCTTTGCCTATTTAATAGCTTCTAAAATTTTGGCCCTCCTCTAGCAGAGGCCAACATCCTCAAATATGGATTTTGATCAACCCATTGTACTCTGCTTTTATTGTTTAGTCTTTTATTAGTATAATACTTGATTCCCTCAAGTATTCATTTTATGTAAAATGTTTTATGTGATTCTGTACTCTTTCATGGACACAGGAGTGGGTGGAAACTTCCAGATAAATTTATTCATTCCATCTGGGGAGAAGTGGCAGGAGGAAACTTCTAGCTGGTTGTAGTTAGAACATTCTCAGTACAGTGGCATTTATGGTGAGGGGAAGAACCTTCACTGACCCAAACATCGTCCCATAGCACCTGTATTTTTGTCCCAGCTTTGCCATTGACTGATACTTTGAACACGTTTCTATACCATTTATGCTTTGGTTTTCTGATATATGAAGTTGGGATACTGTTAGATATGTAAGTGTCAAGCACTCTCTTAATATCTATTTAGGCTGAGTCCATGGGTGCTGATATTGTTTTAGGGGAGATGAAGAATAGTTAAGTAAAGGGAATGCCAAGAATAAAAGACATAGTAGTGTCAAAGAGTGTGCAGTATCTAGCAGCGAGTAAAAGATGGCAATTAGCTATTAGGTGCACAAAAGTGAGTCCAGGTAAGAAAGACTGGGATGTGGGTGAGATGGGAAAGTGTAGTGAGAGTGTCCTACACAAGACTTATAAAATAAGCGATGAGATAGACCACTGTCAGTGATGTGGGTATGATTTGTCCTATGTTTCTAATAGCATGGTCTTGTGGTTCTCAAACACCTGGGCACGTGAATATTGCCCAGCAAATTCGTTAAAACATAATTTCTTTGGCGTCAGCCCTACAGTTCCAGACTCAGTAGATCTAAGATAGATCCTAGGAAGTTCATTTTGAAATAAGCTTGCCAGATATAGGTGGGTATACTTTGTGATGCACTTAACTAGTTATTGAGAAAATAGTGCCTAAAAAACTGACAGGTCTGGTAAACCTTAGTGGAAGGAAGATGGAAATGAGTGACTGGAAAACAGCGTGTTTGCCTTGATTATGAATTACCACTATCCACCCTATACTTTTGTCTCTTCGTGGTATGGATAAATGAATACTTGTTATATAGATTTTTCCCAAGATAAAATATAATTAGGATTCATTTGATGGTTGTATTTATTGAATTTGGTAGGGCTAGTGATTTGTTCTCATCTTCTAGATCTAGCAGGAGGTCAAGGGAAGGAAAAGCCTGTTCAAAAGAGAGCAATCAAAGGGAGGAAACAGAAAGGAAGCGGCAGCAGCATGAGGTCAGCAAACGAGAAAGATGGAAATGGGAAAGGATGGGAAAAGAGAAGTCAGATCTGATTGGTTGGGAATTTATTTGTGAAGGAACCCAGCCAGTATTTAACCTGTTTTGAAAAAGCTTGACTTCCAGCATTTTTAATTAGTGGATTGCTCGCTTTCAAAATTGCCCAGTTGGGAATACTCAAGTTTTGATGTGTTTTATCTGCCTGCTAATTAGCAGGCTGCTTGGTTGACCATCATTTTTCCTTTATTGGTGAACAGAATATGGTATATAAAGGTCTTGTGGAACATCAGCTCACATCTGAAATACATAAGAAACTGTATCATAAATCAAATTCTCTTACATCTTTTTCTCCAGTTTGATATTTTTAATCTTTTATTTTTTGCTCCAGCATAGAACTTACAATTCTCAATATAGTTGACATGTGGAATGAGAACATTTTTGGTTGTTGGAGGCCATTCTGGGCTTTGAAGGCTTCTTAGCCTCGTACCTCACCTCCACTCACAACATAACAGGGCCTGTCACTAAACTGTAGTAACCAGAATTGTCTCTAGACATTACAAATGCCCTTTGGGGATTATCTCTGTTGTATTATCTCTGTTGACCTCATAATTTTTAAATTCTTTTTTCAAATTCAAAAGATAAAATTAGTTCAAACAATAGAAAGTCTTTTAATAAACAGAAGGGTTGGCCACATCGAAGAGAGAGCTGTCATATTAATCGATTCTGGAGGTTACAGGTGAAAAGGAAACCAAGTTGTATGTGACTTTTAAGAATTGATGGCTGTTATTTGTGTGTCTTTTTGGGTGCTGAAAATACTTGTTTTTTAGTTAAGAATTAAGAGAACCATGTAAGCTACAAAACTTACTCATGTAAGGATCCCAGAGGGTTGTAGTAACTTCTTTATGTCCTTCAGTGCACGATATGTAGAACAAGTAGCAGATTTGGGGAAAGTTTTACACCTTTTCTCCAGGTGTGATTCAGTCCCTGGAGCTTTGTTCATGTGCCTTAAAGCTCACTGAGCACCGATTCCAACTGTCCACGGGGGACATCTGTTTGTAGTTGCTTTGTCTTCAGAAGCAGCAACCAAAAGGAACTGACATACTCTTAATAGGAGGGAGGGAAAGAAGCAGAGAGCGACAGTGAGCAAGTGAGTGCGAGAGTGCGAAAGAGCGATTAGAGGGGAAATAGGTTAATTCTCTTGCTATTCTGTCTCTTAAGACACTCCATGACACGTTGTACTCTACTGTTTCCAAAGTCAGTCAGTCAATTACACTTCGATTACTTCTGTTAATAAATTAGCAATAATGAAAAGAGTATTAACATTAGAGTATCAAGAGAGTAAATTGTATCACTGAGATGTTAGGAAAAACAGTAAATGGGGTTATGTCACCTACACCAAGGTTTCACGCCCACTTCTGCTTTTATCAGAGAACATTTGTGATGTCTGTTATCAGCCATGATCAAACTTGTATAATAGAGGAGCGGTGTATGGTTATAGTGGGCCTTTCATCAAAAACCTCAAAACCTTTCCTAAGTATAGAATGAATGAACTTTAAAATACTGTAGTGTTTTAAGTATTAAATATGGTAACTTCCTGTGCTGTCCTCTATTTGGGTATTTGCTACTTAGAGCACTGACAGAAAATGTTACAATCCCATTGGTTTTAGAAGCTTGCCTTAAAAGTTTAGTGAGTCCCAATTTTCCAAAAGTTAACATTGCTTCCTTTACCAATATTTAGCAGTCTAAAATGTGGCTTTGTGAGTTCATAGTAACATTCGTTTCCATGTCTGAAAACCCAGGTTAAAGATTGGAGGCCAAGTGTGATATCTCATCAGAAATTTTTTTTAGAGAGAAAGTGTCATTTCAACTTTGAAGAAACCTTTAAATGAGACTAATACCCCTTTAATGTGCTGATGGAAGGGGGATACACAGTGCTTTTTTGGTTCCATATTTTCTGTTGTTTTTGTCTTTTGTCTGCCATGATAAACCTTGGCTAGAGAGCTGGAAGTATCCAAAATCATTATGGCAAGAATGCTGAACGTGTTTATCTCAATTTAACTTCTCTTTTTGAAATAACGTTGTGTTCTTGTGTTTTATAAACTTATTCTGTCCAAAAGGATTTTAATCAAACTTGCGGTTTTGTGTCTATAAAAATCGAGGCAATCAAACATTTTGAAGGATGGGAAGTAATTTTTATGTGCATACCTTTGGTTCCTGAGGGTCCAGTTCATTTCTGCTGTGAATTTAAATGAGTTAATTTAAGCAGATGGGTCAGAAGCCACTATCATCATGGTAGTCCAGTGCCTGGTTCTTAATTAAAGGCAACAGGAGATTAATTTGAAACATTAATTTAAAAGTGCATATACAAAAAGAAAGAGTTATTGCAGGAAAGCCTAAAGAACTTTTCTCTTGTCCCTAGATGTAGAAGACAGAAGTAGCTCAGGGTCCTGGGGGAATGGAGGACATCCAAGCCCGTCCAGGGTGAGTATATCTAATCTTCTTTCTCACAGGCAGACAGCCCACATATGTAAATTGACACACTGAAGGTGAGTTTTTCCACACACACAGGCACGCACAGGCATACCTCTGCACAGATACATGAGCATGCTAAATTTAATGAAGATCCGCTTGTCTGTGGGAATGTTTTTTCATTCTCTTATCAGATGCTGTTACAGAATTTACAGCTGTTCCATTTGTGCTAACCAAAATAATTCTTTATAAATTATTTGATCATATCTTTTCCATCTAATACTATAGAGAGCCACGTGTTAAAAATAGAACAACATCATTCTAATGTGTTAGTTTGAACAGACTAAAGAGTAAGCATGAGGACTTTGTATGAGTTTCTAGCCTACAGTATAATCTGTCTCATAAATTCGGGTTGATTTTACTTTGTAACTGTGGCCCTGGATCACCAGTTCAATTTGTTCATTTATTTCATCTCCTATTGTTGCTACCCTTTTTCACAGTTTTCTTCCGTTATTGATTGTCCTTTTGTGTGAAGTGGGAAGATTATAGGATGGGGTAGGGAGGAGTGTGGGGTTAATTACTGTGGTTTCTGTGGGTGTGTGACCTTGGTCATGTCATTTCATCTTGTTAGTCCTCGTTTTTCCTAATTTGAAAAATTCAAACCCAGAAGCAGACTCTATGTTTCTTTTAATTTAAATACTACAAACATGGTTTTGTATATGATGTCTTTTTAAATTTTCTTTTCAGCTTTTTTTTTAATCAGTACATGTTTATTAGTACATAAGGATTACATTTCTTGTGTGGAGTTGGTACACATTGTAATAGATTTTAATTATTCTCCATCTCTTGATTCCCTTCTCACTTGAAAAAGATCCATCTCCCTACTTATCTTTTATTTTGCTCTTTATTTATATTTTGTGTTTCCCATATAAAAGAAATCATGTGTTATTTAAGCTTTGTGTAGGAAGTCTTGAATCTCTTAAACTTGTGCAGATTTCAGACTTCATATAATGTCCCCAAGTAAAAGGTAGTGTGGTTGCACCGGGCAAAACAAATGAGTCTTCTTCCTCAACCCATTCTAGATGAAGCCAGCACTCTACTAAGAGGAAAATATTTTACCGCAAGTCCTTACTTCAGTTTGGGGTGCTAGAGGTCCCCGTTTTGGCATTAGAGGAAGAGGAGGTCATCAGGCTGTCAGTACATGGACATTTAAGCAAGCATTAGTTATGTTTCCACCTGTCCTTGGCTCTGTGAGGCTCGTATTGGTCTTCAGGTTGCAGCAGGATCTGTGAGCTTACTACAAACTCTGTTGAGCCTCACACCAGCTGTGGAGCTTGACATTCTAATGCATTAAATGGATGAGCTGAGGAAATCTTTCCTCCTCCTCAAGTTACAGTCTGCACTTGTAGAAATAAATCCATTCCCTTTGACAGCGAGTAGAGACGACAGAATTTCCCTCTATTGTTCAGTTCATTCAGATTTGCTTAATTTCTTTTTCCTACATACAGTTATAGTGTATGTAATTTAGTACAGTACTGTGAATATTGGACTGAATGCACATAATAGGAATAGGAAATTATTAGTTAATTTAATAATTTTAATTGAGTTTTGGTTAAGTCCATTTATAATCATTCTGACTTTTAAATGTAGTTTTCATTATCCACCGTTTTTCTTACGGAACATATTGGTGAATAATTTTGAATTAGTATATATTGTTAAGTTGTATTTTCAAATCCAAGGAGTTTGCCCAGAATAGATTATTTGTGGAACTGTCCTTTGACAAGCTTGCAAGTCCCTCCTCTTGTCTTCAAGCGGTGATACTATCTTTTACCTATAATACTGCAGTGAGGGCAGTTAGATAATGTATATTATATGCTTTTAGTTCACTCGGTAGAATGGTGACACTCCATGAATAATAATTACTTTTATATCATGCATGGTGTAGAATGTGTGAGGATAAATTTCTTAACAAATACTTAAACCATGGCATCTTTTAATGTGCCCCTATATTGACAAAATTAGATTGCAGCAGCATCCAGGTTAATTTTTATATGTGAGACCACACAGTTGGAAATGGTGCTCTTCAGGGTTTGGGTTGTTCTCCGGTGAGGCTGTATGCCTTTTCATTGTGCACACTATATCCCGCTTTTCTGTGTAGGCAAAGCCTGCCCTTTGGCTAACACCCAACTGATACTACTAAGTAAATTTGACTTAGATTTTGTGGGCAGTTCAACCAGCTGAGCGGAATCAACCATTTCTTGAGGGGGGTCACTTTATGCACTTGAGGCAGGGATTTTAATCGTGTAATACAGACGACTTTAACTCTTTTTTACATGTTATTAAATTCCTACATTAAATTTAAACAGAGAGCTCACCTATACTGTTTTAAGTTTAAATTCTCAATAAAACAAGATTATTATAATAATGAAAAATTTTTGCCAAAAATTGGCTGCTTTAGAACTTTTTGTGGCATACTGTAGCCGACTCCAGGATACTAATTTGTGCTAAAGCTTTTATATTCATTCATAATTATATTCTAACTTCATGTTCTTACCAGTATAAGCAACCAGTTCTACAGCTATAATAAGAACTATAATAAGTCATAAAAACGTGAATATCATAAAACTTAAAGTTGTTGTCTAAATCACTTCGATCTTCCAAAAGCAAATCATTATAGGCTGTGGGTAGTTTTCTCTTTATAGCACAGTGGTGCTTTAATGTAGACTTATCAAAAAAATAACAATATTTTCCAATGTACTTTGTACTTGTATGGTGTTTTATATGCATTATTTCATCTGATGATATTAACAAGTCTATGTAGTTGGTATCATTGTTATTATATTCAAGAATTCAAAATTATTACTAGGAACCTTGAAACTCTATAGACTCTGTCTCTTATTCCTCCCCGACCTCCATGGGAAAGTGTGGTTCTGTGAAGAGAAGTTCCAAGGAGGGAGGAATAAACTCCAGCTTTGACTGGGAGAGGTGTCATCGGTGGGAATGCATTTATATGTTGATTTGTTAATGTAAAATTAAAACTAATCCTGTTATTTATTTACAGAACTATGGAGATGGGACTCCATATGACCACATGACCAGCAGGGACCTTGGGTCACATGACAATCTCTCTCCACCTTTTGTCAATTCCAGAATACAAAGTAAGACAAATGTTACATTATCTTGTACTCTGAGTGTTTATATTTGAGCATGGAAGGAGAAACTATGCCTCAAGAGAAAAACTGTGGTGTTTAGGAACTTGGTTATTTAGCTAGTTTACTATAGAAGTAAGTTGCAGAAAAAATATTAGCTATCTGTGCTTGTTAAAAGTATATAAAGAACTAAGTTTTACAATTGTGTGGAATTTATTTTAGTAAGGCTGAGTCTCTGTGGAAATGTTGATTTCCTTAGACAAAGCAGTTTTCCCAGTATCAGTATTGAGGTGGTAATTTTCTTGGACAAGGTTGAGAGAGTCAAAATTGTGACTATTAAGAATAATATCATTCAGCTTGTTGGTTGGTGAGGACGTTAGCGGAGCTGTGTCAGACTTGGGTCAGGGAAGTCGCCCTCAGAGCAACAGGGCACTGTGCAGTGTGCAGAAAAAGAAAGAGGGTAGAAAGACACTGAAACCAGTGTGGAATACCTTACATTTTTAGTTGAGGGAAGAATTAAGAAAATGTTTTTGGAGAACTGACAATCATATTGTGTGAAAAACTTTGCCCACTGCTGTCATTTCTCACATCCTGAACGCTGCGAATTTTTATTTTTGGAGTTAGGGATGTAGAATATTATTAGTGGGTTTAGTTTGTATAATTCAGTAATGCACTCAAGTTGAATTGTAAAGCCCGGTTGTGTGTCTTGTGAAGGTGTGAACTTTAGAGGTCATTGTGGGCAGACCCTATCTTGAAGCTGTCTGTTGTTTAAAGCTGTCTGAGACTTCCTATCATTTTGTTCATAGTGCGCCCTTCATAGTGTATTTTTTTGCCTTTGACTATATTGTAGGGATGTTTGTGTAGTAGCCATCAGCTGAGGGATGATGGCTTCAAAGTTTCCAGTAGCTGGCTACTTCAGTTTAGATTTTAAAAATAGTTTTTGTTTTAATAAATGTGAGTTCTTAACATTATTAGCAAACCTGTTAACCTGGCAACATTTTATTGCAAATCTGTCAATAAATGAAGTTAGAGTTCATGCTATAATCTGTGAACTGTTTTCCAAGGAAAATGCACACAATAGTTATGTCATTCTGTAACTGTACTTGGATGTATTCATAATCAATGTCCTTCTTTTTTTAAGTGTTGGAAGTCACACCAGTTACTTCAGATGTGGATATTATTTAAATTTCAATTTTTCTTTCCAAAATCACCATCAAATTAGGCATTTGACAAAAAACTAGGGGTGTAACATATGTTTGTGTCTTTGAATGTCATCCTAACTTTGAGCATCACCAAATTGTATTTGATCATTACTTCTTGTTTTTGTTCTCTTTTTGACTTTTAAAATAGTAACTTTCATTTTTAAATATTACCATAAAAGAAAATGAGTGTCTTAGTTGTCTATTAATTGTCAATAGCAAAGTCCATCAGGCCTTCTGTCTTTAAGACATGTAGAAATCTAGGATGAAATATACTTGTCAATTTAGATTTTAAAGGATGGTTTTGGACTCTGCCTTGTCAGGAGTGCTGATTTCAATTCTAACATCTTTGCTTCTTTGTTTCTCTATATCCGGTTTAATAAAATAGAATTAGAGGATAATTTGAAAGTGAGTCTTTGAAAGTGACAAATAATGAATATACTAACTTCCTTAGACTATTTTGAAGTTGTCTTCTGAGGAACTAATGTAAATAAAATACAGTAAATGAATTCCTCCTCATATTTAGTAATTTGTGTTATATATGTGAAAAAGCATAAAAAGAAACTTAATAAGTTAATATTACAGAATCTACCAAGCAGTTATTAAATGATTGTTTTTTTATGTTTCCTCATGGGTATCTGTTTTACAAACCAAATTAGTTTTTCAACCCAAACAGTATTTAAAGTATAAGTGGGTTGACAGGAGCAGAGAGAACTGATTGTTTTCACTTGGTTGTTGTTTAAGCTGAAAATCCATGTCAGCCCTGCTCTTTCACGCTGTCTGCCCTCCCTCCCATTAAACTCTTAAATATGGAGGCCAAGAAGTCTCCTGCATTGTGATAGGAAATGCTACTGTGTCCACGAGGCTCCCACCCACTGTTCCCAATGAAAGGACTTCTCTGTCAGATAAGCTGTCTGGTCTGAAACATGGCTCTTTATTGTTTACAAACTGCTACATTTTCCACCTCAAGCAGATTTTTCCACAGAAAAGAATTGTGCTTGGGCTAAATGGTTTATCAGACATTAGCGGGGCTGTGTCAGACTTGGGTCAGGGAAGTCGCCCTCAGAGCAACAGGGCACTGTGCAGTGTGCAGAAAAAGAAAGAGGGTAGAAAGACACTGAGACCAGTGTGGAATACCTTACATTTTTAGTTGAGGGAAGAATTAAGAAAATGTTTTTGGAGAACTGACAATCATATTGTGTGAAAAACTTTGCCCACTGCTGTCATTTCTCACATCCTGAACGCCTTTTTGATCAGCTTGGGTATCTCAGGGCCAGATTTGGAGAACAAAGGTTCTAATTGATTTTGCTCATGCTGCTGTTTACTTAAAATGAACCAGATTTAAGAGGAGGTATGTTTGGTATTTGTAATATTGTTCTTTTTAAGAAATTAAGGAGAACCTAGTAAGGACAGAGTAAGATCTTTTAATATAGAAATAATTTGAACTTAGAGACTGTGTCCCTTATTCTAAACTGTTCTTGTGACCAAATACATTTTATCCGGTTCAGAACATTATGGGTGTTTCCCTTGTTCCAAAAGAAGATATCAGACTTTCCTGCAAGTTTTGGATGCAGTTTACTCTCACAATCATTAACTGGTTTTCATTAAAACTACAAAGGATTTCTTTACATTTCAAAGACTTAATTCTGCCATGATGTCACATTGGGTAAAATCTATAGCCTCAGAAATAAATCAGCTACTTTATTGGAGCAGATTCTCTATTGTCAAATCAATCAAGCCTGTGACTGAATTAGGCGTCTGCTACAGAAATAAGTGACACTAATTTTACGGGAAAGGGTTATTAACTGCAGATGACCTGATTTTTTTTGGGGGGGTAGGCGGTTTAACTTGTTTACTTAGTGATGTTTTATTATATTAGAAGGGAAGAAAAAATATTGTGCCACTCTCTTCTGTTGGGAGTGAATTGTTATTATATGTTTTGTTTTTTATGGTAGTATATTTCTAAGGAAATAATATAGGCATTGCTAACATATTTGTCCATAAACTGTTTCACTATAATAAAAACGTTCACTACAACTCTATTTAACTTTTTGTTTCACAGGGCTTTGCCTAAAAGTTAAAGTTTTTCAATAATACTTCTGTTTGATTCCAAAATATCAGAACTGTTAATTTATAGCTCTATTTCAAATTTATACAACAGTGGTATATAAGTGGTAAGAGTAATACAGTATTAACTTATTCTTTTAGGAAGAAGTTAGTAATTTCTGAAAATAATACCCTATTTTATAGCTTGTTAATCACTAAAGTGAAAAGAAGCATGTATGCTTATCTGTGTGAATGCGCACAGGCTCATCTACTCACACAAATGTGTTCATTTTGGTAAAAACGCCTGGTGCTTCTTAGTCTGAAAGGTTGTTCTAACTCACTACATTTCAGTCTAGTTATGGTTCAGAGCTGATGCTGTGTAAATCCTAAAAAGAGAGAGATAACTGAAGTAAACAAAAACAAGCTCCCAAATTTAAAGAAAGGTTGTGGAAAGGTTTCTAGGGGGATTGAGAGGTGACAGGGCGCATCACCTGAACTGCCCAGGCCCTGCACTGCGGTCACCTGGCCCTTAGGAAGTGCCCGAATCGTTGCCTGGCTGAGTGGATATGTGCCACTTTGTATTTTATCTTAGATGGAATTCCATGTACTTTTGTATCTGGAGGAAACCAGTCACTTCTGTCTGGTATCTGTCTGTAATGACAGTAATGTGTCCTTGATCTGTTAGAAATTTGTTCACTGTTTTAAAATTAATTAATTATTAATCAATTCATTGAGGAATTGGAGCTCAAACTCAGGACCTTGCAGTTGCAGACATTGTGCCACTGAACTGAATCCTCAGCCTTTCACTGTGTCTTTTAAACAATTTTGATTGAACCTTGCCTGGTGGTCAGGGCAGTAGCTCTCTGAATATGCTAATCAGGCTGAGGGGTCCTGGATCTGAGTCCTGTGTCTTTAAGAGGTTTATTTTTGTGCTATAGAACAGTTTGAAAATCCTGGTCAGAACTCTATACAAAGATTATAGAATTGTAAAAACATCCCTGGCTTCTTTTGGCCATCTATTAAACTTTTTCGAGCAATTCTCCAAATATTTTTATAGTCGTAGACAATATATGTTGTAGCTAAAACTCTTTGATCCAAGAAAGAATCTAAGTATATATTTTCCTTCTATTGTTCCAGAGCCTTAATTGAAAAGCGTATTGTTTGAGGATAAGTAAACATGTTGCCCTGTAAGATTATATACATGAATTGGCGCCCGAAGGATGTGAAAAGTGATACTTGGGTGCAGTTGGGCCTGGCTTAGTTCAACATCAGCTGCTGTGTGTTCACATGTCCCATTGTGAGTAGTTCAGTTTCCTTACTGTGGTATTTGGTCTTGGTCCTCTAATGGGACTGTACCGAGGCACTAAATAATTCACCAGCATAGAGTAACTGGTTTCTAAACTAGCTCAGTGGAACATTTTACTGCAGGATTAGTTTGAGGTTTCAGGCAGAACTGAAGAAAGCTGCTGGCTTATAGGATGACCTTTGAATCTCATCTGGGTTAGCAGTTGATATTTTGATTTGGTTACTGTGGTCATATTGTGACAGCTGCTAGCTCATTATAATTCAGTTCCACCGCTCCGTTTGCCTAGCAGGAATATTTAGGTTTGTCTTACTTCAGAGTGTTTATGGCTACCCCGAGTTTAGCCCAGCGTAAAGGTGAAGCGTGGCGAGTATTTTCAAATCCCAGTGGCAGAGCCAGGTGCCACAGTCCTCTTGTAAAGCAGCTTCAGGGAGTAGAAGCTCATGGAGAGTGTTTCTTTACATTGAAAAACTGAAAATACCCAATGAATCAGCTCTTAAGTGGAAAACTGTTTTTGGAAACCTTAATGTACAAAGGAAAAGCGTGACCACAAAGAAATACAGACTTTTCTAAGCACAGGTGGGCTTTTACTTGCCTTTTGGATCAGATGAATTTGCCTCGCTGGAATGTAAATATTAGAAAATAGCAAAACCTATACAATAACAGCAATCATTTGATGACCAAGAGTTCAAAGGTCGTAAGATATTTGAGTAACCTCAGGCCAGTGAAGTTGTGAATCAAGATGCTACCACTCGAAATTGTAAAGAGTTCTGAAGACAGAGGGACAAGGTGCTTGGAAGGTCATTGGTTAGAAACATTGCTTTATGTACTTTTAGTGTCCATTTTCTCTCACCACGCTTGGGGTAAAACCAAGAGCCTTAGTATGCTAGCCAAGTGCTCCACCACTGAGCCCCTTCCCTTGCCCTGGTGTGTTTTTTATGGTATTTTTCATTTTGAAGTTATATAAATATTATCTCGTAGGTGTTGGGTTGATAATGTGATACTGGCTATCTCTGAAAGGAGAAAACTTACGAGTCTTATTTGAGTTAACTTTTTTACTGAGAGTTTTGATTTTCTTTGGTATGTTAAAATATCTTTTTAGAATATTAGCAAATAAAAACTATTTTGGATGTCATCACAGTTTTGTTTAGCCATCCTGACAATTTAGGTAAGGGAGAGAGTCAGGAAACCTATTTTCCATGGTGTCTGTGTATCTGCCAGTGGGTTTCAGGACAGCTCGTTTTCACATCTGTAAACTCAGGGAAAACCAGTCCTTTGGACGATGTCAGAGGTCATTTCCTCATCTAATGGTCCATTGATCTTTCAGTCGTGCCATTGTTTCTTGAAACTATGTTTTATATTTAGCATTGTTTTCTTATTTCTAATCCATTCATCTCTGTATTATGGATACTTTCAACTAACTTTGGTAATGATGATGTATTTTCCAAATTAATTCCTAAGCTTAATTTCAACTGAAAATCAAATCATCTCAGATCTATGAGGAATTGGATGGATCTGGAATAAAACAATAATTTACTAGGCTGAATTGCAAGGAGAAATGTATATGCCTAGGCGTGTGTGTGTTACGTAGTTCTAGGGCCTCAGTAAATGGCTATCCAGTGGTTTAATATATAAATAAATTATGGAATCAGATATATGGGGTTTAAACCCTGAATGAAAAACCCATAAATGAAAATCTGGACTATATTTTACTGCATTAGGAGAAATACCCTAAACCAAAGCCAGCCATATAGAAATTCTGTTTTTATTTCCCAGCTTTATATCTCACTCTACAGAATATCCTCCTGATGGTGGGCCATGGCTCATATTACAGTAGGGTAGATTTTAGTTCTCAATATATACACCAAGGAGTATTTGATGTTGAAGTGGTAATAAATAAAACCAGTAGTATTTTGAAAGGCTATTGAAAAAAAGGTGATTGTTCTCCATAGTCAGGTGACTTATTTTCCTTTGTCCGGCCAGTAAACATTTCTGTTCTTTCAGTAGCCCCACTTCCTTTCCATTTTCATGCCCACTCTTTGATACAGCACAGCAACACTGTAATAATCACGTAGTCAGAACAAGTCTGCTTACTAAACGTGTTCAGAGCAGAATGTAGAAGAACTTATGAGCAGAAAAATATTACTTGAAAATTGAAATAGATGAGTCTTCTAAATACAACAGGAAGATTTCTCACACGGAAAATTATTGACCCTAAAAAAATTCAGCTATTTAAGATTCATATAGAAGTAAAAAGCAGTTTGAATCAGATAGGAATGCTTTTGATTTGAAGCAGAGGAATATTTGCTTAATAGTGGTTTAAAAATAATTTTTCTGGTGGCAAGTCTGGTGGCAGGCTATGCTAAACGTGGCTTGGAGCTCAGCGATATCAGGGCCGACAGCTCTGATTCTTTTGTTTTTCCTGCATCATCTCAAGATGACTGAGGTGGCAAGCTTCAGGTGGCAAGTTTAGGAAGGAGGAACTTCCCAGTGTCTTTCTCATTCAGTGTTGGCGCCTCCCTCGCATCCGAGGTCACCTCCGAGCAGAGGCTGGATGGCAGTGGGGAATTCATCTCGACATTGCCAACGTGCAATGTTTGATTCATAGTTTATTATATTTTAAGAGAAAAATATGTAACTTTTCATTAGATATTTTTGAAAATTAAGAACTTTTCTGTAATAAACAAAATATAAAAACACATCTTAATTTTAAATTCTGGCTGCCAAATTGGAGGGAAAGCCAATGAGATGGAATAGATACAAAGGCATTAACAGAGGAAGGCAGGGGATATGCAGGAGTGGGAGTGGCAGGTGGGGAAACAAGCATGAGGTTCATTGCTCACATTCACATTTAAGACCTGACTATCCTAATCCCTCAAGCAAGGAATCACATAGTTAGAGGTAACCCGTTTCACGTCGGCATTACCCAGAATTCAGCTCCTGGGTCTCTGCTTTCACCCCCACCAACCTGTCCAGAGCACCTTGGTTGCACAGCAGGCCTTCAGCTCCAATCACTAACCTTTACCCAGTTGCCTTTGATGTTTTGTGGCAAAGCCAGATGCCAGTCTCAGTCTCACTGCATCTCGTCGTGCTCCTCAGAGCAGGCCTGGCACCTGCAGTTGTGAGGTCCTTGGAGTGCCAAGCAGGTCTTCTTTCCCTGTGGACCACTCACATCCTGCCAGCTGCAGGATGTACCACTGCAGAGTGCTCAGACAAGAATGTCATGGCCTCGAGAGACAAAACTCCCCATTTCATTTACTGTGTACACAGTTGTATTTGTGGATTTTTGACAGAGAGGATTAAGTGCAGTTAAAAGACATTTGTTTTTGTATAGCGTGCCAAGACTGGGTGAAAGTGAGAGTTGAACGCACTTCTGGTCGGAAGTTTCCCGGCCCTGTTGAACAGTGTTGTGGCCAGAGTCAGGTGGTGGAGAGCCTAGGCACAGGGATGGACCATCTAGGCAGACAAGGTCCAAAGTAAATAGTGCTGCTGCTTTTATTTAGTAGAAAGGTTTTTGCTTTGAGTTTTTAATTGGCAAGATGGTTTATCTGAATGTTGCATAAACAAGATACTTCAAATGTGCCTGTGGTCATGTTAACCAGTACCTACTTCTTACGTGCTCCAGGAATGGGGCAGTGAGGACAACACTTGTTAAGACCCCTTTGCCCCTGACCCCTAGAGAATGTTCTCTGCATGGCTCAGAGGCTGTGAACCTGATCCATGAGTGCTCTGCTACCTCATGTGCCCAGTGACTCTTAAGACAAGTGGAACTGTTTGCTTTGCATTTTACCACTCACTCATTAGACGTGGAGAAGCTAAGGAGTTGTGTTTTTTTGCGGGGGAGAGGAGAGCAGGATAGAGCTCAGGACCTTGTACTTGTGAGGCAGGCACGGTGCCACGGGGCTAAATCCCTAGCCCAAGAGTTGGGTTTTAAGCACTTTCATGTCTCAAGAGACATTTAGCATTGCACCCTGTGCAGGCCATTTCCCCGGTGGTTTTGGCTTTTGATGGGACTTTGGACAAACTTCTTAGGAACTCCAACTCATTTCAGCGGTGAGGACAGGAATGGTGACTTCACCTGTGCCTCTGCAGGTCACACTGTCAGAGGCGACAGCTCCATGTGCTGTCTGACAGTGTGCTTGATGGCGAATGCAGATCCACACATTGGTACACTATCACTTTTGCCTGGTTAATGAATTAAAAAATTGTGACTTTAGGTCTTGAGTGGTAGCAATTTGAGAAATACATTCACCTTCTCATGAGATCAGAACAGAAGGCTGGAGGGAGCCGAGTGGAGGCATTATAGCATGCTCAGTTCCGTAAACATCAAACCAAATGGAAAGGTTTCTTTTTGAGCCTGAGAGAAAAAGCAGCAATCCTATAAAATAAGTACCTCTTCAGGGGCAGCTTCGTTGAGTTTCAATGTGTCCCTTTGTGAAATATTTGCTTGTAGCCCTTTTTCTTTCTGCTTTAAATGTTCTCAAGTTTCATTCTTACCCATAGCTGAATCCTCTAATGGCTGATCCAGGGGACCCATGAGCCAATGGAGATTTCTTTGGTTGTATTGTAGGTGATTTGGACAACGGAGTCACTGCTATGTAGGGTGCTTTTCATCAGAGAATATACTATGACGAATGTCTTCTGTATTTTCAGTGCCCCAGAGATGGTCTATTTCCCGTCAGTTTCTTCTTCTTGGGAGAAGTTTAGCCCGGAAGTTTCTCTCTGTATGGCTTTTTTCTTTCATTCTCCCTTCTCTCAAGAATTTCTTAGTTTAAAAGTACTGTTTTTGGGTAAAAAGAGGAATTTAATGGGTTGTATTACATTTCCTTTTGCAGAGTATCAGGCCTAGGAACCAACCATTACAAAGTGTCTGCCACATAGATTGAGTTTAAATTCAATTTATTTCTGAGCTTAGTAGCAGCAAACAGTTTTCAACTTCTTGACGTTTGCTTTTAATCACTCCTAAGTTCCTTGACATGTTCATTAATAGGAAAAATTGTAAGGAAACATCACTGTAAATTGCCATAAAATATGGGAAGATACAATATTTTTAGTTGATACAAAGCATTTAAAGCTTGGAAATACCACAGAAACCTTCATGAAGGGTGACTGGTTTGGCTAAAGTGCCATGCAAACTTGCACATCATGTAATGAAATTTGGCTGAATATAGAAATGATTCATTAAATGCCACCTCCTCAAGGGCCACATTAAAACTGAATGAAAATCAAATGTGTGTAATATCTGGTAACATTTAACTGGAGAAGGGAGAGATGAAAGAAGTGAAGGGTGAGTGAAAAAAACTCATTAGAAGTGAATTGTAGAGAGTTCTGATCAAAAATTGGATTTTTAAGTCCTGTATTACTGTGTGTGGCTCAGTTGTCTGAGTGTCCAAAATCACTAGCTCACTGAGTGCTCATTTTTTTCCTCACCTTGGCTGTGCAGACCAGGTTGTACTCTGAACAGTTCAGTAGCCAAGTCTGAATCCTTGGGATGCAGCGTGAATTCTTTATGTGTAACTGATTGTACTTAATGGAGCAATACGAAATTATGGAGGAAAACTTATTAGTGACCCTGTCTCCTTCAGAACTTTCCGAGTCATTGAAAGGAGCCTAATATTCATTATTTTTGAAGCTTTTAATAATTGATTTTCCAGATAAAGTTATATACATACTTTATGTAGTGTTTTAATGCTTTTTGTCATTATGTGCATTTGCCATTTCTTTACTTAGCAAAAGACTCACACATATTTGGCAGTTGACATTCAGTGATCATGAATAGATTAAATTTGATGGCAAATTATTATGGCAATATCTGTTAGCTAGACATTGGAAAAATTAAGTTGGCAAATGGTAATTTACTGAATGGTCTTCATGTGATCTTGAGAAGACTTTTTTGGTTTTTTAGTGTTTTGAGAGAGGGTTTCACTTTGTAGTTCAGGCTGGTCCTGTTCTCACTGTGTAGCCCATGTTAGCCTTGAACTCACAGCAATGCTCTTGCCTCTGCCTCCTGAGTATTGGGATTACAGGCATGAGCCACCACACCGAGCATTGTGGTATGTGGTTACCAGGAATCGAACTTGGGACCGTGTGCTTGCGAGGCAGGCATTGGAACTACTGAGCTAAATCCCTGGCCCAAGAAGGCATTTTTTTGGTTTGTTTGTTTAGGTTTTTTTAAAACAGGGTCTCACTTTGTGGTTCAGGCTGGCCCCGAGCTCAGCCTCAAACTCACATCACAGCAATCCTCCTGCCTTCGCCTCCCGAGTGCTGGGATTACAGGCGTGAGCCACCACGCCCGGCACAGTGGTATGTGGTACTGGTTGCTGCTGGGTGTGAGACTCACATCCAGTATTGTATGTGGTTACCGGGGAATTGAACCGGGGTCCTTACGCTTGCAAGACAGGTGCCGGAACCACTGAGCTAACTCCCCGGCCCCCCAAGAAGGCATTTTTTATTTTAATCTGTTTCTTTTTATTATCACCCAATTCATGAGGATGTGGTCACAGAGAAATCTGTCTGAAATATTTGGCGTCCTCAGATAAAACAATTCTAATTGTGCATACTTTTGTGGGATTATGTTTTTCATTTGTTGCCAAGTCCTGTGTGTAGTTTGAACACCAAATGAAAATAAAACTAAAGAAAGCAGCCTTGCCTCACAGTCTTTTAAAGGTGTCTAAATAGTTAATGAGATTTTGCCCCTTACCCTCATGAGTTCCATTTGGTTCTGTAATAAAAATTTATGGCTGTTCTCTCAGCTGAGCTGATGTAGTTTAAGAGTGGAATTGAGTTCACACCTGCTCTAGCATAAAAAGAAGCCACTCTTTGTGACTTCTGTAAAACATCCGCAGAGCAGAATAGGAGTCTCGTCATCTCCACAGTGGTAACTACAGAATCTGCGCCTGGCGAGTGCTTTTGCAAAGCTGCTGTGTAGACTGGCTTCCCTTTGCCGAAGCTGTCCGTAGCTAGATACCCTCCCTGAGTTCCCTGGCCTCCTCAAGGTGGGATGGTGCTGTGGAAATGCAGCTGATTTTTGTCGGCAGAGGGTCTGCATTTCCTCTGCAAAGTGTGCATATGGGGACATCTCTGCGTTCGCTAGGCCATTTAACTGTGCATGGCATGCTCCATTAGTCAGGCAACATACAATGGCTTTTCTGAGTGTTCTAGTTAAGGGGCAGGATGTGTAAAGTAGTGTACGCTTAGGCGGGTAATTAATAATTAGTGTAGGCTTGTAAGGCTGTAATAGAATATATAAATTTCAGCACCTGTTAAACTTTTATCAGAGGAGATCACCACCTTTTCTTACAATGAGAGATTCTTTCCCTCAGAAAAAGAAAATGCTTCCTATACATGTGAAACATCTTCATGACTAAAAGGAGACTGATTTTTATAGCAAGTAGTGTTTTTCATAGTTGTTGGGGTGAGAAAACCTATTTTAGTCATCAGATTTAAAAGGCGTCCTTAAATAATAACAGTCTTGTGTGGACTTGACCACAGATGGCAAAACACTGCTTAGAAAAAAATATCTTAGTGCATTGTAATATTTGAAAACTGTTGACATGTCAAAGCAGTGATCTTCCCCTCCACTTCCATACCGCTTCTCCCCCCAAACAGGGGGCGTTGCTTATTCATTTCATCATGTCAGCGCAAGGAGATATTCAGAACGAGAGCCTTTGCTAGGGGCTACGTGGGAAAGGGGAGAGATGATGAGACAGATCTCAAGTTCAGTTTTTGGCCTGATGGATTGTGAGCAGCTTTTACACTTCATGGCTGAGCGTTCTTGATTTTCAGACAGAGAGGATGTACTTCTTGACAGCCACAATTCAAAGGGCAAATTATATATATCTGAAAGCATAGCAGATATCTTACTTCTTTAGAAGTCTTATCAGGTGCTCCATCAGTACAATTCACATGTGATCAGTGTATCTGAAATCATATGGGTGTTTGTATTTTTAAAGACCATACATGTAAAGTGGTCATCGTAGGGAAGCCTATAACTTCTGCAGTCTACGAGGCTGCAGCAGGAGCACTGTAAGTTTAAGCACAGTCTGGGCTGCTTAGCCAGACCTTGTCTCACAATTACAAAAAGGGCTGGAGATGTACCCCAGTGCTTAGGCTGTGGCTTAATCCCTAGTATACTGCCTCCCAAGATAGAAATTCCATTAGTACTATAGCCAAAGCAAGCTTACCAAAATGATAAACTCCAACACAAAAATTAGTCTTTGCTTTATCCAGTCACTTATTCAACAAATACACGTGGAAATCTTGTGGTGGAAACAAGTTTCTAGCGAGGTGCGAGGTGGGGGCATGTCCCTGTTTTCACCTGTGGCTTCACCTTCGTTCTTGGGAAAGAATCAAATGGATATCAGCTGACTGAGATCATCAGCACAGAGCCCGAGTGCCGCTGGGTTACCTCTCCTGACTCAGCTGCCAGCTTCCACGTGGGCACCGGTTATTGGCTGAGTATCTTGGACGTGTCATCATTTTTCCCTCTTACAAAGAACTTCGTTGCTGGACCTTGTCATTTTCATTTTACAGAGGTGGCAGTTGAGGATCTGAAAAGTCAGGTTATGCTGCCTTGGGTTGTATAAACCCAGATTCAAAGCCGGATGTGTTGAATGCTAAATCTCCCATCGCCACCCATCTCTGCACTGGCTCCACCATGGGGAATATGGAAGGAATTCCCGTAAGTCCCATAGCAGTGAAACCTGCCCTCAGCTGCAGCTAATCGAATACCTGGTAACTGGTTAGTCAAATACAGGTTTTGAAAATTCTTGCTTAAAGAGGTAGGACGTTGATCACGTGCATTCAGTGAGTCTGCCTTCCTTAGCTTTCGGATTTATATCCTTGTAGCTTTTTCTCCTACTTGTATTTCCTGCAAGATGGCTGAGGAGCCTCGGACAGCACATGACTTCTGGACAGAAACGAGGGAGATGAGAGTAGCACCCATGCCTCCACATCTTGTGTTCCATTGCAGAATGGGAGAAAACATTGGCTAGCAACTCACTGGCCAGATCCTCAGTGGGCATCTCTACAGAACTGTCAGGGAAGGTGGGCAAGTGAACGCCGTGGTCTTACTTGAGCTTGTAACTCAACACATACAAGAGAGAAGGGAGCTAGGAAGGGGCACTGGCCCAGGCAGCATGAATTCTGAAGTAGATGCGTGGTCATCCTTGAGCCGAGTCTCAGAGTGAGTTAGAACTGTCCAGGATGAGGAAGAGAGAAGTGCTTTAGCTGAGGTGTAGGAGCTGGAGCATGTAACAGAAAGTGTGAAATACAGTAGTAAGTAATTAGGGACAGTCCACAGATGGAGGGATGGCAAGTAAGGCTGGCCTCAACTTCTGATGCCAGAAAAATGAAGGGTATCACTTATATGGGAGGCAAAAAGGGTCAATTTTCCTTGAAGCGTGTGGTGGACTAGCCAGGATCAGTTTTAAGTATTGGAAAAACATTGTCTGATCGATGGTTTAGGACAGTTACTTAAGCAGCTATGATTGGTCACAATGCGTGAGTTAAAAGATTAGATTAGTGAGGATGCGATTACATCAATTTTAAGAGAAAATAATGACAGGTCGAACTGAATCAGGAATTGTGGGGACGAAGAAGAAGCTGTGCATTTGAATGGTATTAAATTGATGGAAACTGTTGGACTTAGCAATGAGGGCCCACCATTGGGTTCTTTTTAAAAATTAATTTTATTGATATATTTTAGATATACACCTGCTGAATGACCTCACTGTCCATCGAGATACAGAATATGAGAGAAATAAGTATGGGGGATTAAGATGGTAAATTCTACTGTATATATAATGATTTTTTTTCAGGTTTTTGTGGGTAGACAGATTTGGGATTCTGGGATAAGATTTCAGATTTGGCATGCATTATCTCATTTTTATTAGTGAAATTCTGGAATGGGATAAACTACTGGGAGAGAAAAATGAGGGTATTTCCTGATTAATCATTTTGCTCTCGTCTAATTTTAAACTGCAGATTTTTCTAGCTCATTTTTTTCCATATAAATGTGTAATCTTCAAGGAACTGGGTTAGTTCTTGTTTGATCAATAGTCATTTCACCGTTACATGTAATCACTTCTCAGTAACATTCTCTTTATTCCTTGTCTCCCTCCCTTTCTTTTTCCTCCATCACAGGTTAAAATGAAACTATTTTTTCAGGGTATACATTTTCTTGCTTCTTAAAAATGGAATTGAATTTAAAGTTCTTATTTTCTTTGTGATTTATTTATATCAGCTTCCCTTCAGTGTAGGAATATTTCTAGCTTGAACCCAGAGAAAAGTTGTTGGCATATCAGTGACACTATGGCGAATGGATAATGAGTGAATGAATGAATGAATGAATGAGTTGCTCCATACAGACACTCATTCTTCTGCGTGGGCATTCCCTGCCTTGGAGAAGCAACTACTGATGAGGTGGTTCGTTCCATTTGACAGCTCAAACTTCCAGAAAGTTCTCAAGGCTCTGGTATCTAAGCCACTAATTTTTTCCTCTAAAGCTACTTAGTGTCATGTATTGTCTTATTTTGTATGCATGTTTGAGGCCATAACTCTTCACTTCCTTCAAAAATCTCACTGGAAATTATTCTGCATATCAGAGAACATGGTTTAATATCACCTCGTACTCTTGGTCATTATTTGTACGCATATGATTTAGATGGTCTTTTCCCCTCTTCAACTGGTGAACCAAGGATTTAGCTTAATGTGATGAATCAAGTTTAGTCTTTTAACAGAGTTGTTATCCTGTTATTAATGTTAATACAATAAAAATCACATTCATTCAAGTTTTTGCATTGACTGAACATTGAGTTTATGATCTATCATGTAGGTTCTGTTTTAAATTGCTTTACGACTAGAGCTTCAATTTGCTTATTTGGACTTGGAGTTTATATTTGTCCTCAGCTGGTTTCTTCTTTTTAGTTTGGATCTGCAAATATGCTGTAATTCCGTAGTTTGATTGTGTTGACACAGAAGCAGGACAGGGGCATGCAGTCCTGAGTGTGACCTTATGTATATCCTTTCCATGAGCCAGGGTTTCTTAGTAGGTACTTGAAAATAATTATCAGATCTTTCTGTCAAGAATCAGGTGAATTAAATGAGATGATGCACTTAGAGCATCAGGAACATTTGATAATTATTCACCATTATTACTACAGGGTGTGTGATGAAGTATGTTTTGTGTTGCTGTAATTATTGAACCTTTTTGTCTTTTTAGTGTTCTGCTCTCTAGAGAGAATACTTAAGAGGCAAAAGTTTTATCACTCACCAAACTGGTATGTTATAGATGTGATACACATGTTAAATATGGCTTTTTGGGGGGCTTCATTGAAAAATAGCTGACAATAACACTAATAAGAACCTGAAAAGCAGGTGAACAAAAGTCCTACTTGTCTCTCTTCATCACTATTTGATTTTAAGATAGAAATTTATAAGATGTGTCAGGTGTTAAATTACAGGTGTTACATGTTATATGAAAATTGAGGTTCACTGTAGCAATAGGTAGCTCTTAGCTAGGGGATGCCTTTAAAATTAAGACCGTGAAAATTAAACTCATAACAGATTTTCAATAACATAGTTCATGTGGCAAATAAGATCCTTGGAGAACAATATGTGCTCTCCCAAGGAAATTTCAAAAACAAGGATGTCCTTGTGGGATAACCAGACAACTAGGCTTATTCAGAGGAAGGAAATGGATTAGTACCCAGCAACCTACTTTAATACCAAACATCAGGACCGTATAGAAAGTCTAGGTTGACCAGAGCCTTGGTTAGGTAATTTTCATGATAAGTCACCAGGTACAGCAACCCACACTTTATAGTTATAGGTGTCCTACTGGAGAAACAGCTCTTTGGCCTCCATTGTTTGATCAATTCCACAACAGTATGAATGGTCCATATGAAAAACTAATCCATCTGGTTCATCATACCAGTGTTTAGGTCTTGTGTAGCCTGACCTTGTCAGTTACAGCTGAATTTCCAAAAGGGAAGAGGGTTTCTTGTATTTCATTCTGGCCTGAGACAGAGTTATTTGCACATTTGTAGAAATCCAAAAGTAATTCCATGGACCTGGCTTTTAGTCCAGTCACTTACTTGTCTATGGAATTTGATTTAGTGCCATTGAAAAAGGGAAGCTAGCCATTCCACAAATTTTGGATTTCACTTGCCTAATTAGTTGCAAGACCTGAGAGGTACTTTCTTCGTTAAGAAGCATTCAGATTTTCTCTGTTGCTTTAAAATCCATCTGGGCTTCTTAAATGTTGCTTTGTACATTGGCACCCACTGCTAATGCTAAGTCTCAAAAGGACTGAGACCTGTGCCTGATACTTTTAAGAGAGAGACAAGGCCATAGAATTTATTTATCTACTACCTTTATACAGACCTGAGGGTGGTTACCTTTTTTATTTTCATAAATGGACAAATTAAGATCTTTAAAATAAAACCTGCATCCACCCTTTTTTTTCATTTTCTGTTAATCTGTAGCAAAAAGCTTACTAGTTTTCTTTAGAACTGCCTTATTTTAAAAATCAAATTCAAGACCAACATGATTCTGCCTGCAGAGCAAAGCTATCTGCCTTTTCGGAAAATCTGGATAGTTAAATTGGAAGCACGTTCTGCACATGGTTTAGCAGTTAGTAGCCTGGAAAATGACCCAATAGCCAAGATAGTTTTTTTAATCTTCATTGTAAGTGCTTGTTTAAAGTTTAAGCCTGTAATTGACTATTTTGTACATTGTTCATTGTTAATTCCTTTCAGGCTATTATAGTTTTGTAAATACATTGCCTGCTAAGTTTTGTCAGTGGAGGAACATTAGTGCTATGAGAAAATCCAGTTAAATGTGGTGTTTAAAAGCATTTCCAATTAGTGCATGAGACGGGATCACCCTGATTTCTTAGTGATTCTAGAAAAGTCACTTTCAATTTGTTTGAATTTTCACCTGATGTAAAATAGGTGTGATGGGCTTCTTTCTTGGAGATAGAAGAGCAGCATGTAAAACTACATTTTGCTGTGGCCTGCTAAACAGTTTATATTTACTAATGGTTGTGTCACCCACTATTACTATTTGGCTCTTTTTTTGCTCCATATTATAGGAGCAAAATGTTTCTAATTTTTACTCTTATTTAATAGATGGTATCTAACAACTTAAAGTATTCTATTTTGGAGAAAAATTATTTTTAATACACATACCATGTGAAATTTACTGTATTTTGATGGATGTGGTAATATTAATCAGAAAATAGAAGTACTTCCTAATTCTAAGACTGTAACTGCTTAAATCAATCTAATTTTTTTAATGTGGAGATAAAGACATCATTTGACATTACAAGTAGAAGTTAATGCTGGCAGATAATTAAAGGTTATAAAAATTACAGTGCGAAAGGAGTTAAATTCTGCCTATCAGGTAGTAAGGAACAGTAGAATATGGACATAATCATGGTGGGAGATAATGGAGTATATAAAATGTGATTTGTCCATATATGGTGAAGAAAGAAAAATAATGATTGTGAATGTACTGAATGTAGCTTAAGCTATTTATCATTATGTACAAGTGGAAACTTACATAAAACCCTTCTTGATTAAGTTTTATCTGAAACAAAGGATATGATTGGAAGTGTAGAATGGGAGAGTATTTTGAGAGCATGATGATGATCCAGTTAGAGGCTTTAGCGAGTGTGTGGTCAAACTCGACAACAGAAAAAATAGGTGGGAAGCTTGATTTGGCTATGCAAATTTGGGACATATGCAAGAGTTTGGACTGATGGGTTGTTGCACCAGATTTGGTCATCATGATGCTTTTCATAGAAAATATTATCGGAGCCATTGATTGAAATACTAAAAAATGCAGAATGTGTAGGTTGAACTGCCGTTTTTCTGTGCCTTGAAACACAGTGTAACAGTTGGTCTTTATGGTTAGATTCTGTAATACAGAATGAGAAAAAGGGAGCAAGAAATGAGGGAAAAGACCCCCAGCGAAGGGTGCACAGGAATATCAGAGATCAGTCCAACAAGTAAATGCCGAAAAAGTCAGGCTGTGTAACAATCAACACACCATAAAAATTTTTAACTGTCAGGCTAACAGGATTGGAAAGTGAAGAGCACAGAGCAATTATTTAGTAAGAAAGAGGCACAGTTGACATCAAGTGTTATAGAGAAGGAGACTGTGTGATTACAGGAAGATATTGAGAAAATGAAATAACATCCCAAAATTAAGAGTGGAAAAAGAAAGATTACCTATGAGATCTTGATAAATAATAATGAGCGCTCTCTCTCTCTCTCTCTCTCTCTCTCTCTCTCTCTCTCTGTCTTTCTCTCTCTCAAAGCACCAAAAAACAGAAGGTCCAAAAAGTGTTTTGTCAAACTGCAAAGAATATAGAAAGGATAATTTATTGACAGGCAATGGAGATACTGCTAAAAAATAAATGAATTTTTCACTTCAGTGTTCACAAAGGAGAATGGGGCGCAGATGCCAAAGAGACACATAAATTTCCCGAGGGAGAAAGAAGAAATACAAAAGAGATCAGGATCACGACGAAACAGGTGATCAAGGGGTGAGAAGAAAACCAATAAAAGCCAAAAAGCTTAGCAGTATTTACCCCCAAATCTTCCAGAACTTAGGTGATAAAAGAAGATGCCGGGGAGAAGCAAAACAAGTATCTTTCTTACAATGGTTGGGAGTATGTAGGCTTGTTTTTAAACTAGTTTCTAGTCAAGTTTTATCCAAATTTATCTTTAAAGGAAGTAAACTAGTGTACATTTAAAAACACTGCACTTGGCCATTGAACAACTAAGACTTCGAAATAATCTTTCTTCCAAGTGCTAATATGAAGATGAGAAAGCAGAAATCATCACAGGACAGAGGAAGCCAGAAAGAAGCTTTAGTGTTACGAGTTTCACTTTATCCCATCATTTCCGAGTGTCTTTCTAAGTTATACAGAAGAGAATCTCATGACCACATTCTTCATAAGTCAAGCTGTGACCCCTGAGTTCTTACAAAATGTGAGCACATCTTAGAGATCTTCAGTCTTCCTGCCTGCTTGACTTTCCTGTGAGCCATTCACGCTATACAGATGCATGAGCTCCGCCTGCAGAGACCCTTCTGCAGGTCCTGGCTGGGATCCGGGTATCTGTAATTTTAACACACATCTCTGACCTACAGATTATTCCAAAGGATTGTTTCAGTTTTCAAAACTGGTAATAATCTGAATCTAAGTACTTATTTTTAAATCCTTCTATTTCTTTTTTTCACTCACTAAAAGTGAGTCATCACCTACTTAGCACCTAATTATTTACAGTGAAGATATTTTTGTATCGCCTATTAGCAACTACTCTAAGACAAAACTGTAATATTTAATATGTCAAAATTCTGCATACTTCTGAGGAAAAGAGGAAGGTGAAATGATCTGTTTTTGAATTTTAATTCTTAAACAAACTGATAGATTTAATTAATAGCCCTAAAGGTTTGCTTCTGAAATCATGGTGTGAATGATAGACCCTAATTGTTGTAGATCCATTCACAGTTAAACACTATGTATTTGTGCTAGTAATTATTTTCCTATATTAAAGGAAAAAATGTTAACAATTTTATTAATTTAGAGGAAAGACCAAATTAGAGAAGAATTAGCACTATAAATATTTTTAAAAGAATATTGTTTTAAAATTTTTTGTAATCTGTAGCTGAGACCAAATGACACTAACGAAGGACACTTTGTCTTACTGAAGCAGTTAGAGAAATAGCTGACTAAGGATGGTGTAAATGATCTTAAACTTATTGATGGCAAATACATTTTTTTATTGAGTTTTTGGAAGATTTTGTTATACTTCCTACTATTATCTCTGCTGTGTTATATTGCACAATAAAATATTTTAATGTCTACTTATTTTAGAAAAAGGATATAAATCCTTGAGCTGTTTAGCTTGATTTTATGAAATTTTGGGTTTTTTAATATGTAAAATGTTGATGTGGTTAATAATACCTCATTATATGTTGTTACCTTTGGACTCAGAGCTGCTTCTGTCTAATGTGAGGTTTTCACATGCAAGTAATATTTCCATCACATTGTGGATACAGAGCTGAGCCCAGGCTGCACAGAGGCATATCGTGGCTGGCTCACGTGGTGCTCTTGGTACTTCATAGACTTTTCTCTTCAATATTTCACATATTTTCTATTTTACTTTCTGAGTGCATCTATTGAACTTTATATATTTAGTTTAATAAAATTAACATATAGGGAGAAGTTCACTTTAAGATTCCTGTGCATTTTATAATATGTGGCCCAAAAGGAAAGACAAATGTCTGACATGTAGATTTTTTTTTTTTTTTTTAAGGTTTTTTGAGACAGGGTCTCGCTTTGTAGTTCAGGCTGGCCCTGCCTCTGCCTCCTGAGTGCTGGGATTATAGGTGTGAGCCACCACACCCGGCACTGTGGTATGTGGTACTGGTTGCTGCTGGGCGTGAGTCTCCACACCCAGTACTGTATGTGGTTACCGGGGGATTGAACCCCGGGCCCTTGCGCTTGCAAGACAGGCGCCGGAACCACTGAGCTAAATCCCCGGCCCGACATGTAGATTTTTAAATTCTGCACTGTACTTATTTTCATATCTTTGTATATTCTATTTACCATAAAAAATATTCTGACCTGCTTTTATTTAGAATTTTTGAGAGTTGAGAGCATAGTCTTTAGAGACAATTAAAGCTTTTAATTTCAATACACAAAGTAATTAAATCATTAGTCACATGAAATTATTTCTCAAGATGTTTAGTCACCATTTCTTTGCCCATGAATTTTTTTATTTTCTGCTCGTACAATCTTGATTGATGGGGCCTTTTATTTGATAGCATATCCCACTGTGAATGGTTCAAGAATACTCATACTCAACAATATAATGCCTGCTTATATTTTGCATTCCATTCTTTGTAAGCTTACTTGCCTTGCATGCACTAATGAGTGACAGTTTCCGTGGACATAGATAACTGTTTCCTGTGATTCTTGCCCATATCAATATAAAGTCTTTAGGTCATTCATTAATTCCACTCCTCATTTACTGATTGAGTGGTAGCTTTGTGTCAAGTACTACATGCTTAGTGTAGTGCTGGGGCTCCACCATTTGTTACCATATTATTGGAGGTACTCCTTGTCTGGTTGGACACAGAAGAGATTGCAGTTAGGCAGGAGAGATGGAGGGTCTTATGTGAGCTCCTGTCAGGAAGGGATGTAACATAGAGGAAGTGAGGAAGACACTGAATTTGACACTGAATTTCATTTACACAGGGAGGCAGCCAATTCCAAAGAGCCAACAGGGATGGAATGGAGAAGTTTTCAAGGCAGGGGTCCATGTCTGCAAGGACTAAAAGTTGGAGGGAGGAGTTTGTTTCTCCTTCCGAGCACTGGAGATGGAAAGAAGTTAGGAAAGGTCTTTACGTGTGCAGAAGAGCCGGCTTGAGAGGGCCCTTGCAAACCCTGTTTGACATCAAACATTTATTCAGGAAATATCTATTTCCAGCATTAAGTGTCAGGCATTTGTGACACATCAGGAAACAAGGGAGAAAATAATGCCTGCCCTTGTGTAGCTTTTATTCTAGTGGGGAGAGACAAAGGATAAACATGTTGCTAGTAGCTTTGAACATGATCCAGAAGCATATGTAGTACAAAGTGTTACAGATGCAGGATTTGGCAATTAGCATTGAGCTGAATCAAAGGCAATTTAATAAAAATAATTTTGTAATCATTTCCAGTCTGGAGATGACTACAGATAGATGCATTATGTTTATAAATCCAGGGTATTTACAAGGAAAGTTGGATTTATCTGTGATTTTTATCCATCACTTACTGTATGGTAGGCCTCAGGGTAAGCACAAGCATATCACTTTAAGGGAAGTACTGAATGTCATTTGAACTTTGCCAGATAAATACCCAAGAGTAGACACGTGAGAGATGATCAGTGTGGATAGATTGGCCTATATTCTTGGTTTTGTAACACCTTATCATAACCAGAGTTCCTCTTGATTTTTTTCTTGATGAGTTGATTGGCACATTTTAGGTATACATTATGATCTCATTCATGGTTGAGAATTTACAAAATTGAAATCTCATATTTTTTTATCATCAGATACATAAATATAGGTATAGGAACTAGATATTTGCTTGTCACTCAGTTATTTTGAAAAAGAAATTTAATAATTTTTTGTGGAATTAATAAAGCACAAAGAGGATACTAGAAGTCATTGTGTAGAAATAGAAGAAGAAACATAGTTGAGCCAAGTGAATAAAGAGTGATTTATTTAAAATTTTCCTATAGTTGTAAGAGCATTGAATGAAACTATTTCATGTGTGAGTAGTATCTTTAAAAAAGTATCTTATTCTGGCAGTCTTAGGCCGGTTTGTTTTGTTTCCTTTAGAATAAAATTGCACATGGGTAGGAATTATGCCTCTAAACTGTTAGCTTGTAAAAGACTGGAAAAGTACTCCAGAGTAATAGCTGAAGAGGAAGTGTCTCTGTGAGCGTCACATTCATGGACGATTGGGCTCATAAGGAGCACAGTGGAGAGAAAGGTGCAGAGGGAGGAGGTCATGAAACCAAGAAGTCTTGCTTGGAACTAAAACATAGTAGCAAAAGGGAACAACCTTGATTGCTAACCACCAAGCTGAAGAAGGGCAGTATATTTCCGCAGTATATTTTCTCTTGTAGCATTGTGGAAATATCTGTAATTGGAAATGGGTTGTGCTTCATGCATAGGTGAGGCTAGCAGCAGCCTCAGTTGGATGTATGTGAGAAGCCACGTCATCTGTGGCTCCTAGTCTCTTGTCTGTAGCACTGGAGGTATATATTTCATGACAGACCTGATCAAGACTCAGGCTTTATATTTGTCGGACAAATATAAAGCTTGTCTGATAAGAGCAGAATAAATCCGTGCTCCTTCAGCACTAAATACTGACAGTGACCTTTGTCCAATGGTGTCAATATTTGTATTATTAATATGCATAAATATTTATAAATATTTTCCTAATGTAGTAGCAATAGTTACTATTTGTCTTGCCAGATACTGCTGTTATTTGCCTAGCGTATCTCTGGCTGTTGTTTTCGAGAAGCACTTAACCTCGTTTTACCTACAGGGAACATCATGTACAAAAAGGTTAGAATCATCTGGACACAAAGGTTAAAATAATACAGACAGAGGACACATTGCCGATCAGTGATCTTGGTGCGATTCACACACAATTTGGACACATTTTTGTGGCATGTATTCTTCCCAGCCATCAAAGTCAGGAAGATACTGCAGTTAAAAGTATTAGATATAAATGTAAGTTATGAAAATTATGTGCAAACAAAAAGCAGAGATTAAGTACTATGTACTTTTAATTTTTCTCTGTCTCTCCAGTCATTTTCTCATTTCTGTATATTTCAGCATAGGGTTAGAGCACAGTGGTTTTATAAAAAAAGCCTCGTGAGAATGTCTGAAGGGTCTCAGAGTCAAGCCTTGTCACTGTTGGCCTACAGTAAGGGAAAGTGAGGCCGATGGGCACAGGGCCTGCTGCATTATCAACAAACGTGTCTGCTTCAGGTGAAGCCTGGGGTTCTCCAAGTACACGGCTGGCCTGGATGAGACTCTTGGTAGAATTCTGGTCAGTGTGTACACTGATATAGTCAGACAGATTTTAACAAACTAGAAGGAAAACACTTAAGAGCCATTTAGAGACTCTGAATGAAAGTAGAATCGGAATAATGCATATTCTGATGAGTGGACTAGTGGCTTTCTCCGACACAGTCCTCATGTATAGTGCTGAGCCCCATAGTTCTCTTCTTCCTCTCTCCCATTTAGTTGGCTTCATGAACAAGATGGAGGAAGACACATATCTGCTCAGCACTGGACAGGAGGATTATCATTTGTAAATGAGGAAAGCCCAAGTTTCTAAATTGCTTCTTCCTATGGACAGTCACAGTATTGACTTCCAGAGACAGCTCAACTGGGCTTTCTGTAGCCACTGATTCTTGGGATGACTTCTGGGTCCAGCTCATCTATTTTTTCTTCTTACCTCATTGTTCTTTGCTCCAGGTTCTTCTTGCTTAGTCAGATGTTCTCCTCAGCCGGACCAGGTCTCCCTGTCCTTATAGAAGAAAAGAAGAAGCTAAAAGGTTACAAAGTGAAGTAGGGGCTCTAGAATTTTAGGAGAGATGTTGTAGCATGATGTGTTGCTTGATGTCCGTAGTTGATTTCACAGTAGCTGCAGCTAAATTCCAAATAGCTTCTTCATCCCTGACATATTTAAAAAAAAAAAAAAGTACCTCTTCTTCCTTCTGTGCTTGTGACTTCCAGCTCATTTTTTAAACTCACTTGTCCTTGCTATATAACTTTCTCCTGTTTTTTCCTTTCATCTTTTTCTCTGCAACTTCTCTTCCCTTTGCCTACAAATGTGCAGATGGATCTTCTGCTCTGGGTAGTGACTGTCAAAGTGCAGGGCACAGGTCACTGACTTGAGATCCTTTTAGGTGTTGTGAAGTCCCCTGTGAATCAGCACCTCAGGGAGATTTAATCCTAAAGCTAAATCCCTCAGCTCCAAGGGAGCACAGCTTTAGATTCTAGACTTTTTCTACCTCAGTCCTTATTTGCCTCCTAAAGCCTGTCTGTCTCCTGCACCTTCACAGTGTTAAGAACAACAAGCCCTTCTTCAGTTATTCCCACCTCTTTACTAGATGTGCTTTGCTGTACATTAAGTGTGAGCATGAGAAGAGCTGGAGATTTGGTGGTAGAGGTAGCATCAACCCCTCGTGTCATTGCTTAGTACCTGTGTGATCTTGGGCTGTCATTAGTTTCTATGTCATTGTCCTAGAGGTTCCTATGGCCACCAGATTGCTGCGCTGTGTCCAGAGCTCTCACAGAGTAGATTGTGCTACACTATCCGCCTTTCCCAGATTGCTAGTGGGAAACTTAGAAATGACACCCTTTCCAAGTAGTAGCCCCTAGGTGAGAATCTAGTCACGAGCTACCTTTTATCTAGTCCGCCTCCCCCACAGTCATGATTCTTTTCTAAATCAGGGTCAGTTTGACACAGCAAGTGCTAGAAGGGAGAAATTTTCTCCAGTGAGCCTGAACATGCAACAGGATCTGTGATTGCTATAGATAAGAGTGTCTGATTCACTTTTTTCTCTGCCAGAAAAATATTTTTCTCTGACAGCTGGAGACATCAAAGGTCTAACACTATGAATACAAAGAGAAGGATTTCATAATATTAATATATAAAAAGACACCTTTTAACATTTAAGGTCAACCTGTCTAGCTTTTTCTGTCTGGGAGCCCAAGCCAATCATGTACAGAGACAGGAATCCAGCACAGAGGCTTGTGCTCCAAGGAGACAGGAAGCCACTACCTGCTGGTGCACAGTGGATCGGGCCAACCTTTAATATTCTGTGAGAGATCATGTCAAGATGGAAATGGTGGGACCTTCAGGTGATGCAGCTGGGAATTGGATTTCACAGACTGAGGAGGCCTTACTGATGGAGCCGGCCAAATAATTCCCAGGAATGATCTTAGCAAATGTAGAGAGTTCTCTTTAAACCTAAGTAATGTGAGAATATTATATGTCACCCATGATGAAGGGTGGGCATGTGTTCCATCCATTACAGTAATTCAGATTGTGAAGAAAATTCAAAGGTGGCAAGACGTGTCACGTTGACAGGGACACACTGTACCCTTGAAAGAAAAGAGAGAGGAGAAGATGTCCCGAAATCCATGGTCTTCTTGTTGAGTGGGATTCAGCAAGTCCGTGAGTGTGTCTTAACTTGACCAACCCTGCTAAGGATTCGGTTCACTTAGGCGCCTTTTATTTATCTCTTAGGGTTCTGGGTTTCTTATTTATACAATTGCAATGCTTAATTTTTTGCATCATTTCAGCTTTTCATTGGTAACATATATCTAAATCTTTGCTTTTTAGTTTGTTTAGTTTTATAGCATGTATTCTTATTTTGTATAGCTTAATCTACTTTGTAACTGTTTGTTTTCCTCCATTGAGACATTATCTATGTTGGTGTATAACTGATCATGAAAATATCTCTCTAGTATAAATCAAAAGACTTCACACCAAACATTATCAGTCCTCATCATTTTAAATCTTCCATCCTGAAACCTATGGCTGTGATAAACCAAAGGCAAAGCCTCTGATCTTTCCTACTCTCAAAGCGAAGCAGAGAGCTGGGGATGCAGCTCTCTGGTAGAGCACTGCCTAGCATGCATAAACCTCTGGGTCTGGCCGCCTTATTTATCCAAAGTTGTAACAATTTTTAAGAATAATAGCAGTTAGAATATGAAGATAATGTAACTATCCAAGAGTGTTTTCTTGAAGATTGAATAAGATCTGTGCATGTAGCAGAGGAGATAGAAATATGAGAGTCTTAATAAATGTCACTTATCAACTTTTTTTTTTAGTAAGCAGAACAGAAGATTTCCAGTTGCATTTGCTTTTTAAAAATATAAATTGAGTTCACCGTTGCATTTTAGGAATACATTATCATATTCCTCAATGAGAAGAAAAAGAAAAAAATAAGAATTTTGACTGATGTGTATATAATTCCTGGGGATATTAGAAAATGTTTAGATGTAAAGGAGAAGAGCTGGAGTTTGGTATTGAATTTCAGGTACTTTTAAACCCTGCAGGTGAAGACAGGCAGTAGGTATTTGGGGTGAAAGGTGTGAAGTTCAGAGAAGTTCAGAGGGCTGTCTGTCATATGGACTGTGATGAGAGGCATGAGGTTGCTTTCAGAGCCAGTAAAAGATGGACCCAGTCCTAGTGTGCAGAGAATTTCCAGTATTCAAAGACACATAAAAATACTCAGAGTATGGGAAAAAGAAAATAGGATGGCACAGGGAGAAGTCATGGTAAGCTTTCATGTGTGTACGTGTGCTTCTGTGTATGAATTTTTTAGAAGGAAGAGACAGTGGTGTCTTTTGATTGTCAAGGAAGATAAAAATGCAGTATGTGTTGTCCATGGCTCTAACCATCTTGTGGTCACAGTTAATATATTCGGACAGTTTCTAGGAAGAATCATGCTGTGGAAACACACCACTCCCCATCCCTCAAAATTGGTTATGTTTCTTCTGATCTGACAAGTATTCATTTTAGAATGCTTCTAGGATGTGAAAGTTTTACCTTGTGAGGATTTAACAGATCAGTCTTCAAGTCATTGGCTCTCACAAGTCTTTGTTCCCTCACTCAGTTGTGCAGTCTTCGTTGCACTGTAGCATTTTCACAACTCAGGCCATGTGCCAGGCACTGTGTGCAGCTGTATGAATGCAGTGGCGAATGGAAGATATTCCCATTCTGCATGTTGCTGCCATTATGATGGGTGGTTCTTTTCGAGTAAATAATAACTCGTACATATTCTGAACACTTTTAGCGTCTCGACTGAGTAAATATAAGATGTAGATGTTATTACTGGTTCTGTTTTATTGATGAGAAATGTGGAGACCCAAAGATAGCAACTTGCCAGAGTCAGGAATTCATTGTAAGTAAGTCGAGGATTGAAGTCTAGGCAGGTGGCCACCAGACCCGTGCTGTTAATCATGCTTCAGCAGTGCAAGTGTTTGGGAAAGTAAATTGTTATTATTAGTGGTAATATTATTAATAGTAACTATTTCTCAAAGGAGCCTGGGAATTATTTACTCCCAATTCAGATTTGGAAGCAATCAGTCACACACCTGCTGAAGTTCCACGCCGGGTTTTGATGCTTCCAAACTAATGCTTTTCCCTCAGATGTTCCTGTCTGAGGCAGGTTGGCTTGAACAAGAAGAGAGGAGAAGGGGAGAAATGAAAGGGCAGTAAGGAAGGATGTGTGAAAGAATGTAGGAGAGAAGTAAAGCTGCTTGGTTTGGAGTTTTTGATGCCGGCAAATTATTTCATATTCTTTTGCCCCTCCCTTGTGCCTGCCTTCTCTAGGAGAGAGTCCTGTGTAATGTATTTACAGGAAAGATAATAGCAGTCCATTTTTTTGGCCAGCAAAAATAGTTGAGAAGCTGGGAGACCCTAAATCCTTGCAAGAGTGTACTTCAGGAAGAGCGTCGTTAGTGGCATTTATATTGTGAGGGCGGTGGTTAGAACACATCCTGAAGGAGGCTTTGTTCACCAGTAGCTAAGTTTTTGAGGTGTGCGTATCCATGTCATATATATAGGGTCATGTATTTATTCTGTAAAAGTGTCATGTCATATGTATTTGCTATGTACTCTTGGGGGGAGAGGACATTGAAACAGGCTTCTGGGGAGAGAAAGTTCTTGTACAGTACTTTCATGGAAGGCCGTTCTAACATCATGTACTGTATTTAAGCATCACAGATATACACTAAGCAAGGGCCAGATGCGCAAGGAATTTAAGCAGAGTTTTTCTAAATGGCAAATAATTCGAGGGGAACAGATGCCTATGGGCAGCAAAGGATGAAATGAGCTATCAGGAATTTTAAAAGGGAGATGAAAATCCACACAGAGAATGCAGTTGGTCTTGATGATGTTTATGCCTAGAGGGGGTTCTCACCCAAATCTCTGTTTTGGGGAGTTTGACTTAAATTTGATTCTCAATTCACCTATATTCCCCATAGAAATAGATCATGCTAATCATGCCAAGTGGGACAGATTTTCTTTTTGACCTCGGTTTTGGATGACTCTGCGGTTGCATCTCTTTCTTCTCCTCCCCAGGGCCTTGTCCTTTCACAGGACTGCCAGGATATGACATTTCATAACAGTGTCACTCCTCATTTATTTATTATTTATACCCTATCTACTTCCAAAAGGGGCTTTGGGTAACCTACATGTAAAGGACACACACCAATATGACTTGTTTCCCGACGTGTGTTTTAGGATGGATGTGTCCCCTCTTTGTAATAGCGGTGCTGTGGAATGGGTCATGTGTATCTCAAGACTGTTCTGTGTAGTCTCGATGAAAGGAAGGAAACAAATTTCCAGAAATAATGTAGGGATGAGCACAAGGCTTTTCCCATCTTCCTGTAGCACAGTAGTTTAAACAGCAGGGTACTGAGCGGAGCGGTTCAGCCCAGCTACCTGATCATTATCCTTCAGGTTTAAGATTTACCTGTTGTGCTCATTGTAACAAAAGAAATGAACTCTGTGTAATTATATGGGGAAAGGGAGGAGATCATGTTTTAGTTCCTTTGATCTTGAGCTAGAATACACTCTGCTATTGGAAATTTAATTTGAAAGAATCCAATGTACACATCTGCTTTCTGTACTGCAATTTCTATTGAGCTTGAAAATAGAAATTTCTTAATGCAAGCATGTAGAGTCTTCCTGGAGAAAAAAATACACATTCAAAACACAAGGTGTTCCTTTCTGCATGGCCATGGAAGATTTTGATGTTGTTATTGTTTTTTTTCCTCTAGAGTTGAAGGATGGAAGTTCTTTGTAAATAAGACTAAACATGTAAATTCGAACAGACATTAGGGAGCAGAATACTTCATATTTATTTCAATATTTTAAAATGTCCATACAATGATTTCTTTGGTGAAAAAAGTGAGAAAGTAAACTGAATACTTACAGAAAAAAAAATAAGCTAAAAACAGTTGCATCATCAAACCGTTCTGAGAACATGTTTCAGTTGATGGTTGGGCCCATACTAGGAGACAAAGCTTTCATTTCAAAGAATCCAATCAGCCTAGTGTTCTGTAAAATTGCCTTTGCCTGTAAATGGAATGGCATGCAGATTTTAGGTAGGATACTTTCTTACCAACTTTGCCTGTACTCTTTATTTTCTTACCATTATATGAAACTGCACACAGATGATAGATACTTGACTTAATCCTTAGAGTGGCTGGATTGTGTGGTCTATTTTGATTAACTTTTTTCTTATTCTCAGTGTAAATTTTCCAGTAAAGCCTAAAACGTCAGGAGCATTTTTGGATGTAAATCCGTTAAGCCATTTTGCAGTCTCCTAGTTGTTCTTTGAGGGTTTCAGTGCTTTTCTCCACTCCTTATCTCCAAATGGACAAGATAAATTATAAATTGTTGAGAGTATTTAATCAGCCTTTGGATGAACAATCATCCTCTAAAGCTGGGGCAAGTATCCATTTTCAGTATTTTAGGTAAATAAGGATGATTCCTTGTGGTATTTGTGCTTCATACAAAGATCTAAAGAACTTTGTCATAAATTATCGAGGTTTAAGAAGGAAAATGATTAAAGAGTTCGTTGGATCAGTAAAACCAATCTTTTTTTTTTTAAAGTGGTGTGATGACGTTTTGGTTTTGTCCATATGTAGGACAGAGGCTTCAGTTGTGAACATTCTTGTTCCATTTTGTTGGCTATTTCATTTCTTCTTTTGGGATTTTTTTTTTTTAAAGGAAAGCTAAAAGCCACAGAAAATTAGAAAGTGAGGGGGCAGATTAGGAATTCTGAGTTGAAAGCGGGGGGCGGAGCCTCCTGAACGCCTTTGTGTTTGCGTTGGTATTCTGGTTATGTGCTAGCGGAAGTTTATGACACTTACAGATGTAGTTTCCTCTGGGCTCACTTAGTCCTGGATGAGGTTGTGATAGTGGATGCCAGAAGCCATGGAAATTATTTAAGATGCAAATCTTAAGACAAAATTGGCTCCTCAGAAGCTTTGGGGGAACTAAGATCTTCATTTGAACCAGTTTGGGGGGAGGCGTGGAAAGTGTTACGAATCTCTTTCAATTAATTAATTTCAGTCTCATTGTGAATTTGTGGAGTGACACACATCTCTTTTGCTCCTCCCGAGCAAGGAACTCACAAACAACATTTCCAGTGGCAGACAGTTGGGGTGCCACAGCCAAGCAGTCACCCTGAAAAATTAATGAGCTTAATGATGGTCAGGGAAGCCGTTCTGAGGGTGGCTTGGGAGGGAGGGGCCGGCGGGGCGGCAGAAGGAGGAAGATGGGACTGCTCTCAGTGACAATGATGCGAGCCATCCTTACCTTCCCTCCCCGTGCGCACCCCTCCCCCGCCGCCACCCCCCCACCCCGCCACCCTCCTCTTCACCGAAGCCTCAGCAGAGAGAAAGACAGGGCGATTATGAAGACGTCAGTTGGAGCGTAGGCAGGCGAGAGGGGCGCAGCGCCCCAGATGAGGTCCGGGGGGAGCCGAGGAGGGTCACTCATGGACGACCGTGTGTGTGTGTCTGACAGACTGTGAAATGGTGCGTTGTTGCACGGCTGCGCTGCACCTGGGCCCTTCATCTGTGATTGATTGGTTTGGTCATGTGTAATGGTCCCATCTGCTCTGTGTTGTTTTTCTTTTTTTACTTATAAACACCGTTCCCAGCGGCTGAGAGAGGATGAGCTATGTTTTGTCATCTTCACTTACACTTTAGCTCAAAAAAGTGGTCAAGTAGGTAAGCCCGAAAGTCTATCTAAGTAATGTAGTAGGAAAGTACGGCTTCCCCCTTTGCTTGATTTGTGTGTGTGTAAGTGTGTGTGCGTTCTCCTGCGCACACGTGTGTGCATGGAGTTTTAATGTTGCCTGTTAGAATCTGAATAGTTCATAAACCACGAAAGACCCAAAAAATCGCAGAAACGATTTGCACAAATCTGTGTATTGTGACTCTTACTGCAGCAAGGAGTTTTTTTGTAACGGAGCCAATACTTAATTAAAACCGCTGACATCATGGTGTTATAATTAAGCATGGCATTAATTAAGCTGGAATAACGATTTTTTTTTATTAAGAACTGCTTCTTTTTTATAAGACCATTATTGGTTAAAAACAAAATAATTTTAAAGCAAAAATTTATTCCCTTTAACCTAGCCCTTTTTAACTTCCCCAAAGTCCAGCCTCAGGACTGTCGTCACTAGAGCTGTGAGTGCGTGTGTGTGCGTGTGTGTGCGTGCGTGTGCGTGTGTGTGTGTGTGTGTGTGTTTGCGTGTGTGTGTGTGTGTGTGCGTGCGCTTGGTGGTGTTGGGATGGGGGAGAGTAGAAGTGAAATTTGTTTTTTTTCACCCAAAAATGCTGATCGGCTCCTGGCATTCTGATGGCTAATTATGCATCGGAGAGCTTCGACAGCTGCATTCATCATCATAAAATGTAATAATTAATGACATTCCAACAAAGAAAAATATGCAAATGAGGACTCATTAGCATTTTCATATTCAGCTTTGATAATGCTTTTGCTGACAAGGTTGTAATTAATGAAAATTCATGTCGCAGTCAGGAGATTGGATCGGTTTCATTCCGCTCACAATTCCCAAATGCTTGCATTATGGAAAATCGGCAGCTCTGCCAACTTTTCAGGGAAGAAAAAAACACACACACACACTAAAAGCACCAGATGCAAATTAATGGTAGGGAGTCTTTAACTCTTTAAACCACCCCTAAATTTCCATCCCAGGAACATGTGATGAGGGTTAGCGGAAGAACTAGATTCCTCTTTCTTTTTGTACAGATAATAGTAGTGAAAGTACTTTTATTTATGACCCAGGTATGAGGATTTCTGGCAAACTTTTTTTTAAGTATTCAAAAAACAAAACCCCTCCACCTTTTCCCTTTCAAGACTATTTAGATTTACATAGTAAAACATGTTAGCACAGCCAAGCCCCAGCGTGTTGTGTTCCGTCCTCGCGCTGGCAAATTCACGCCACAACAGTTTATTCATCCACATGCTTTTTGGCGACTCTTCCTCACGGATCTGGGCTCGGCTCTCCCGGTGCCTCCCTCCGTGTGCTGCCTGGGAGGTTGAAAGAAAGCAAGTATTCCCTTTCTCTCTTCAGGGTGGGTTAGACATGTTTTATGGTAGTTTTTACAAATGTTTTCTTTTTCAGTTTGATCTGTTCCCCTTTCGGTTTGGTTTAAGAGTTTGAGAATGTGCCCATAATCGTCTCCCTCGACACTTCTGGTTTGATGATAGGATTCAGCTGTAATTTTAGGAGACACTGTTGAGTCAAGATGGACACCCAGACACCCCAGGACAGAGGCATCGATCCGAGGTGGGGAGAGCTCTGGCTCCGTAAGCTCTCTGTGCCGCTTTCAAAATGTGGAACTTCGGCTTGGCAGATAGCCACTTGGTGCCAACTTTGTGCCACGTTCGTCATCGTAGCTTAAAGTCAAACTGAAAGTTCTATCTGGACCTTGAGGTTAGAAAGAAAAACTTCACTAGAGTTCTGACCTCACTTTGGATTTGTTCCTTTAGGTTAAGAGATTATTGGGAAAGCAGATCTTTTTGCTGAGGCAAATGTTTTAGAAAAACATTTGCATAAGGATTAAGAAATAAGAATGAAGGCATGTTTTTTTTTTTTTTTAATAAATTGTAACATATTTGTAAGTATTTTCACTTGCAAATGGTATAAACCAACTTCTGGGAGTTGCTAAGATGCAGTTTCCTGTTTATTTAAAGTTAAATTTGTAATGCCCAAAGTTGCTAGCCCAGCATAAAGAATACAAATATGCCTTGGAAGGGGAAGAACGCAACTTTGATATGCTGGGACTTAGTTGTTTAAGTACTCAGTAAGATACGAAATATTATTAGTTATTTATCTAACAAGAACTTTACAGGGAACCTTTTTTCCCCTTCTTCCACGATTATGATTCATTGTTTTTCCTTATTAATCTCTTAGAATTTAAAGGACCAAATTTTATTTTAGTTTCTTCTTTTTCTAGTTTTGGTTTTTGCCATATTTTGTACATAAACATGTACACTCTGTGTGTGTGTGTGTGTGTGTGTGTACATGTTTGGAGACTGGTCACGTTGTCCTCTTTTCCTTAAAATCCATTGTGTTAAAATAGGAGGCAGAAAAAGGCTTTATTTTTTTTCCTTTTAGTTTATTTATTTTTTTCTGTGGGCAAACTGCCCACCCAGATGGTAGAATTTCACCTGTGAGCAATCTGAAGCGATAGGTTAATTCTGACATTTTATAGAGCTTGTTTAGTTTCTTTCACATAGTACAGCTAAGTGCAGAGTAACTGCTCATGATAATGTTTTCTTTTTTCTTTATAAAGTGCTTCCTGCTGTGATTGGTTCTTTTTTCCCCCTCAACTCTGTATTTGGGGTACAATTAAAATCTGGGGCTTTAGGCACTTTGTTGCTGTTGTCAAAACCACATCTGACAAAATTTTTGATCACTTGTAATATGTGTAAATGAGGAAGTGATGGGTGAGGTGAAGGAGCAAGTGGGGATCAGGTTAGTGGCCGAGAAGCAGCCCTCTTTCATTTTACACAGAAGGATCTACTGGCCTTGACACATTCAGGGTTAGTTTTCTCCTCCTACTGGATTCACCCATGTATCCAGACACTTGCCTTCCTAGGTAATAGCTAGATAGTATTAGCAAGCGCAGCCTAGGGATTTGCTTTTGTTTTTATGTGGCTTCTGTGACCGAGGAAACGGGAAAAACACTTGGAAATAATTTGCTGACCTGTTCTCAAGGAGATCCATAATTTCCAAAGGCAGAATTGGAGGGTGTTTTTGGAATAGAGTCTGGAAAGGGAACACTGGTAATGTTTTTCATCAAAATAATTCCGAGTATTATTGTATTGACAAATTAGTTTTAAATATGCCACCCTCTTGATTGTGTTTCTGAAAACCCATGTTGTTCTAAATTGTTTTTTTAGTTACTAGAAGGGTAAAGATGGCCTTACAAGCTTCTCCCTGGGGTATGGCTTTGGGAGGAGGGCTTTGACAGCACTCTCCTAGTTATAGACCTGATAAGACCTGGGATCCTGGCTTTGTGTTTGTCTTTTCTCTTTCCTGATTTGCACATGTTTATTCCTGTGAGCATTTGCTTTTTAAAGTGATGAGCTTTTCACTGTCCGAAACCAAGGCACATTGACTGGAGTCATTGAACTCTGAAATAGGAAACTGTGGGTGATCAGTTTTACCCTGCTCTGAAGCTGTTCCCTGAGTCACTGAGCGCCTCAGCTCCCCCATGACTGGGAATGGTGAAATGGTGGTTTCACTGGGACACCCGAAGGTTTTGTTTCAGGTACTGCAACAAAATCAACATTAGTTTGTGGGCAGTGAAGTCAGCGTTGATGCCAAAATTCCCATCCAGTTGCTTCTCATATTTCCCTTGCAAACTTTCCCATTGGTTGGGGTCTATGTGGGGACTGCAGTGGCTGGCTGGTGGAAGTGTCCACGAGAGCATTTGCGTACCAAAGCAGCTAGATATTTGCAAAAATGTTTGCTTGAGAAATAAAAGAATTCATTTAGGATTAGGAAGTAACTGCTTAAACACTTTCAGAGCATTTGTGATTTCTTGAAGTCTTGCTATTTGTGAGCCATGGATTACCTTGAATTTCAAGGGTAACACCAGAATCTGTGTTTCTAAACAGCTCATGGGATAATACAATTTTTGTTTTATGATTAAGATCCATATTTATATCTAGTATAAAATGGACAAGGTCTAAATAACAAATTTTAAAAATTCATTGGTTATTATTTAGTGAACCTCTAAATGGAGAGGGAGCTTCATGCAGTGAGGACAGGCAGAATAGCCCTACTGTCATTCTCTTCTGCTGCTTTGCAGTTTTCCTCCACGAAGCAGGATGGTGTTGCTGTGTTATCACACTTTGTGCTGCAGTGTCTCCTCTTTCTTTTAATGATAATGATTTGACCTTATCAGACCTTCCTCATTTGTCTTGGCAAAGAGTTTATTTAATGTGAGCACTTTTATGTTCAAACTGTCAAAGTTTTATCTGCATTACCCTGGTGGTTTGGAATCAGCAAACCCAGTGCAGGCCAATTTTTCCAATTTGTGAACAATGTAGGAGTTGAGCGTTGACAATCAGTGCACTGAAAAGCCCCTCGGATCAGGTGTTATTTTACCATCTGGACATTTTAATTAGTAATAAAAATGTGGGTCTGGATACACAGAAATAGGATCTACAGTGCACAGTGGCCCAGTGCACTCTATTGGTGCTGAGGTGTGCATGGCTGTATTTTATAAATGTGTGTGTATGTGTGTGATTGTGTATTGGGTATGTCTTCATCCCACCTAACAAACTCTTGGGTAGGATTGGATTACAGCTCATTTTTGGTTGGGCACTAATATACTTCCAAAAATTTTGGTTACTTTTCTTAAAAGAGTTAAAAATGTATAATACACGTTACTTGCATTCCCAGGTAATACTTAACCGATACTTGCTTAATGGTTACATTTGCTTAGGTCATACCTGGTGTGGTGTGGTATGGTATGGTGAAGTGTGGCAGAATACAGTGCTGCCTGCAGAAGTAGGCTGGGGCAGAAGTGTTGCTCCTTGTCACATTGCTGTGTGCAGTGTGGCAAGTAATTAACCATCCTGAATCTTCCCTTTTTTTTGCTCACATAGAGAATGAATTAACAATCATAGTTATGATCCCTACCTACCAGAATTATAATGAATCTCATAAGTGTACGTATATATAATTCATTATGATTGCTAATAAAATACAAATTACCAATTTATAACCCATGTACCATCTTTTGTAGATCAATACATTGTTTTACATTAACTAATAAGAGAAGGAAAGGTAAGATTAACTTAATAACAAACAGTAACTTTTAAGATGATCAGAAAAATGTATTCCTAATTTTCAATAGGAAGCGAAATGGCCCGTTTTTTATAACCTATATATGGTCTTTGAAACAATGTTATTCTTAATTAAGGCAGAAGCTGGTGCATTTGAGGGAAATAGTGACCCTCTGGAGAATGAAGACTGAAAATAGTTTAGGGAAATGAGTCTTAGTGTCTCCCCTTTTGGGAAGATGGATGCACATTTCTCTTAATCACTGTGAATTTCATGTTTGCAAACCAGTGTGAATACCTGGGCTGTCGTGGTTGTTTAGGACCCGCCCATTACCCACTCCACATATCATTTGTTTCAGATGTGTCATCTCCACAAGGGAGAGTGGCGGTAAAATTGCTGGTGGGCCAGGTGATCCTGAGTACTTCTGTAGAAATTGCAACCTCGTTCCTCTTTCCTTATCTATTCAGTTCTCCCCCCAAAATTTTTTTGGAAGAAATATAAACATTTTTTTCTTTATTTAAAAGGATGACAAAGTAGTGCACTGTGATATGTCTATTTTTTATTTCTCTGCTTTAATGTAACAAATGGGTATTAATATTATATTACATTGTCTCTAATGACAGATTACTTATTGATTATAGGCAAGAGTGACTTAGATTGCTTGTAAGACCCCAGTTAGGACGTGTTATTGGCAGGGGGCATGCTTTTTGGTGGCACAGTAGGAGGAGATAAATTCAACTGAGGCAGTCTTCACTTACTTCATTCACTTGGTACTGAGCAAGTCATAGAGGAAATGTGAAAATGTCAGTTAGCACTGCACAGCTTTTACGATTTGGGGGTTTACAGTGGAAACCAGTTACATTTAGTGCTCTCTCCGATTCATTTCAATGTTCCAATCTAATGAGGGGTTTCATTTAAATATTCTAGTCCAGTGAACAGCTGAGTTGTATGTATTATTTGTCTTCAAATTTTAAAAAATGAGGCCACAGGTTCTCCTCTTTGTAATTCCGTTTGATAAAAATGGCCATGTCTAGCTGAACTTTTAGCTTTCAGCACCTACAGTTGTGATATAAAAAGTGAAACTGTAGAGCATCTTTAAAAATGGTCTCATCAGGGGCCTCAGTTGAAAATTTTGTGGACAACATTTAAAATTTGATAAAAAAAATAAAGTAATTCAAAGTAAAGTCTGTAGCCAAACTCCTTAATTGTGATGCATTTGCTGAGTCCCCCTCTTCCATCGTCGGGCCTGCTCTGATGCCATATGGCCTACCATGGAACATTTAACTTGTCAGATATAATGGATTGTCCTGGAAGCAGATTTTTGCTTTGAGCACTGGGCTCCTTTCTTGCATTTCACTCTCAGCTCCAGGCTGCAGGATGAAGGATTGTGGTGGAAATGCAAAGAAGAGACACACAGTTGATTCCCCTTAAGAGAGTGACCTATATGCCACAAAATTTTACCCACGTAAAGAGGCATTATCCCCGTCACTGGCCTTAGCAGGCTGCATGTCAGAATCATTTAAATTTGCCTGGATTTAACAGATTGTACAAACAGTTCAGAATTGAGTGCTTAGGAATAATAAGACATCGTTATTTTAACTTATGCAAAAAAGTGGTTGTAACCATATCAGCCAAAGGGCGCATATTATTTATTGTGACCTACTTGTAACCTGAACCACCTGGTTCATAGATACTGTAAATTAAGTTCATCTCTCAAGGCTCCAGCGAATGTCTAAAAAAAATCACCTGATGGAGATGCTTCATTGTTTCCGTTTGGTTGGTGGAGGTGAGGTTGGCATGATCGTGTAGGTGGACAGACAAGAGGCATTTAATTATCCAGATGCAAACTCTGTATGCAATTTAACCTGTGTGCAATTCGGCATTACATAGCCTGTGAATTAATTTTATTTGTAAAAGTAAAGGATGTTGGATGTTTTTTAATTTGGAGCTTCCATGAGATGATTTTTTTTTCATTTCTATTTTGTGCTATTGTTTCTAAAATTGCATGTTTGGAAAATGCTAGAAAGAATTTACAACTTTTGCGCTTCTATTAAATCTTTGTTATATAATCAGTGAATAGTGCTCAATCTAAATGTATGTGCATATATGTAAATGTGATGCACTTCTGATAAGAAAATGACAATAGTCCCAAAGCAAATATTACAGAGAAATAATAGATAATTTAAGTAGTCAAGTACAAATACTGGAAAATTTAAAAAAAAATTGTATATCTCAACCATAAAATAATACACTTTGGAAGCCTATAGAACTACAACACATTAATAGATTTATATATGGCTCACTGAAATACACATACAGTAAGATACTTTCACAGGTAATTTAATACATTCACTTAAATTCATTTTAGAAATGTATTTTTACTTTTAAAATTTCATGTGTTATGGAGAGTTTCTAATATGTCGTGTAGGTCTATATGAACTTCAGTGGCCTTGGAAATTAGCTTAAGCTCACTTTTATCCAAGAATTATTTCTTTTTAATAGACAACTTTCCACAGAGCTGCTAAGCTGTTTGTTAAATTCAGTATTTAACAATCAACCTGTGTTTTTTTCTTCCCAACACTAAACTGAGGACATCAGCTTTATTACTGCCTCTGATAGGATGTGGCACCTACCTTTCACATTCCGTCAGCTTTAGTACTAAATGAATTAGGGGAGGGCCTACCGTGGCCAGCTCTGTTGGGGCCTGTGCGCCCTCTGCTGGCCACTCAGACTGGCGCTCACTGATATGCTGGGTTAATGTTTATACTTTTCAAGGTTGGAGTCTTTGTTTTTTGCATTACTTTCTCATTTTCACAACTAATTAATTTTTTTTCAGTTGTAAGTTCTTACTTAGTATGGCAGTTAATTTGCTCTTAATTTGAAATAAAGTTGGAGTTTTGTTCCTAGTGCATTTTTGCTAAATATATGACCCTGATAGTTCAAGTAGCGAGCAAAGTCTGTGCCACTCTTGATTTTTTAAACAGATGATTTCATAATACCAGCAATCATATCTTAAGTCTTATACTTACAGAAGATTCTAGTTTGTCCACGTTGGGAATGAGGCTGGCAATGGGAAGGAGCGTGCAGGCATTGAACTCTAACCCCAAGTGCATCAGGTGTGGAGGGCAATCTCTAGCAGAGAAATCCTGTTGGGGCTGATACTTTTTTACTTGTTTCGCTGAGGCAAAAAGGTGTTTTTTT
>PVIR01001345.1:97672-126964 GCA_004026965.1 Petromus typicus | reverse complement strand
GGGGATTTGTACCAGTATAAGACACAACTTAATTCTCATTTTTTCCCATAGCCCTACCCACCCTACCACCCCCCATATACATAAAATTTGTTTCCTTACTTTTTTGTTACAATCTCAACATTGTCCCCTTTCACGTTATTTTACATTGAGCATTTTCTATTTCACAATATATAACATACAATGCTAGGACTCATTTACATCTTCATTTTCTCATACCAGAGAAAAGATGCGATATGTACCTATCTGTGACCTATTTATTTCACTTATGAGGATATCCTCAAGGTGTTGACAATTTTCTTGCTTAGACTTTCCAGAGAGTTGTCTGCTGCACTGTTGATAATAGAAATATGACTTGGATGCATCGGTGTTCTGAGCTTTTTTATACATTACAGCTTCATTATTTCCCTTTTTATCTTGATTAATTTTGTTATCATGGTTTCCTCACATTTTTATCTTTCTTTCTTATTCATTTAGTTGAGTGACAAGGATATTTTTAACTTTTTCATTAATAATTAAAAACATGAGAGTATGACTGAGCCTAAATACAATTTTGGCATTTAGAGTTCCCATTACTATTATACAAACATTTCATAATTGCAATCCTGATTTCCTTTTGTCTCAAATGCTATTTATAAAACTGTAATATTTTACTTCCATGGTTGAATTTTTTACTATTATACATTCATAATTTTATCACATTATTGTCTAAGAAGATGATCTGACATTCTTATTTTTAATTTTTCTGTACAACCTATGAATATCTTAAAATAATAGGTACAAAACATATAAGCATTGTATATTTATGTTTAGATATTATTTTATATATTTACTTATATATAAGAATAAATTAAACCTATAAAACCATAAATGTTATTCTTATCTGTATACATTTAACCTGTTCTTCCTGCCTTCAGCATCCCTCCTCCCTGCTTTACCTGTCGTATTCTCAGTCTTCTTCCTGAGATCAAATCAAGTGTTATCTTTTTTTTAAAAAAACAGGGTCTCACTTTGGAGTTCAGGCTGGCCCTGAGCTGAGTGAGCCTTGAACTCACAGCAATCCTCCTGCTTCTGCCTCCCAAGTGCTGGGATTGCAGGCATGAGCCACCACACACAGTACTGTGGTATGTGGTACTGATTGCTGGTGGGCATGAGTTTCCACACCCAACATTATTGTTTGTGTTTACTAGAGATTAAACCTGGACCCTTGCACTTGCAAGGCAGGCCCCAGAACCACTGAGCTAAATCCTCAGCCCAAGTATTTTCTCCATAGAGCTTCCGGGCCCCTAGGCACGGAAATAATTTTCCCAATTCTTCTCCCAGTCCTTACAGAACTTAATTCTATTATGCTGATTGGAGTGACCTATCCCATCAGAGTCCACATCTGTCACCCCTGTGCAGGCCAGGTCTCCCTGCTTTCTGCATTCCCAGGGCAAACACTGTGCTCAGCATCTACTATGAACTAGTAAATGTAGAAGAACATTTGTCATGGTGGTGTCAGTTGGGCACACATCTCTTTGGCAAATAGTATATTTTATAGAAAATTTTTCAATCCAAGCATTGTTGAAGACCTGAAGCAGATTAATTATGATAAGCTCATCATCAATTTTACTCCAACCAGGGCTTACTATTCCAGAAGAAAAATCCAGTCTGGTATTTGGAGGTGAAAAAGGCATCCACTGCCTGCTCTAGATCACCTGGCTTCTCTAGGTTGGTGCCTAGAGGCATTGCTCCTCACTGTGAAGATCTTGTGTGCACAATGGATTTGAAATCTTCATGAATGTTCATAAATGTTTATACTATTTACCCAGCCCTTCTCTTCTGGTACTAAATGCGGTTCTATATAGTGTATAAGATTTTTTCATTTTTAGAGAAGTTTTAGATTTATAGAAAAATTAAACAGAGGGCACTGAACTTGCATACACCCTTTGCAACCAAACATAAGATAACTTCTACAAAAATTTGTACTATTTTCTCGAGTGTTATATGTGGACAATTCTTTTTTTCCTATTCTGCGACTTAGGTTGTGTGATTCTTAATTCTGATACATCAACTTGATATGAATAAGAATCATCTAGCAAGTTAGAAAATTCCCCATGTATCTGTGGATGATTGACATGTAGCCCGTAAGCTGTGAGAGGAAGACCCACCCTTGAGGTCATGCACCAACCTATGGAGGCATAGTTTTGACAGAATGAAAAAGAAAAAAAGGAAGAGATTCCCATTTTGAAGGCAGACTAGGCTCCATCATTGCTTTTGGATGTTGATTTCCAATTTCTTTAACATTCCAACACAGATTCTTCAGCCTTCTGTGCAGACTCTTTTGTCTTTCGATCCAGACTACAGTGAGCTTCCTGGCCTTCAACCTGTCACTGCCTCTGGATTTTCTGGCCTCCAGCATGCGGATAGCCAGCTTGAATTCTTCAGCCTCTGATCTGGCAGACTGGGTTGAGATTCTTCTACTTCTGATCCTGTAAGTCTACCTAATAAACCCCTCATATAATTATATACATATATTTTATATTGAATCTGTCTGTCTGGAGAACCATAAATAATATAGGGTGCAACATATTTTTTTGTGTGCCACTTCATCACTTTCAGGGATGTAGAATTTCCTTTTGAGTTTGTTAAAATGTAGAATTTCCTTTTGAGTTTGTTTTCATTCACAAGGGGACTATGGATCAAAATACGGAAAAGCTGTTGCTGTGTTGATTCCCTGAAGGCTCATGGGATTGACTCTGTCCCTAAATGATGCTGTCAAAGGAACTGTATACAGAAAGTATCTAGTCATTGCCTGAAAACTTGACTTTATCACTTTTGTTATGCAAAAGGGAAATATTGTTTGACTAAATGTTTATGTTCTAATTTCCACCCCAAATACTCCTGGGAAATGACATTTATACGTGAAAGAAAATGTTTCGATTTGCCTCCTTGTGCAATAAAAATGATAGTGGGATACCGAACATATTTCCCTTGTTTTAAACTCTCTGATAAAGATTACTGCCCAAAGAGAACAACGTCATCAACTTATGGGACATTGGTAATTTTTCTCCCAACAGTTTATAATAGATGCTGCTATGCCCTTTACAGAATGTCAGAGGTGAATTTTGGTTAAGAAGAGTACATCTACTAATAATTTGGGGGTATTTTGACCAGTGATGGAATATAGAGTGTTTAGAAATGTTTCCATAAAGGAAACTTTATTTCCTCTTTTTTTAATGTGGTCACATCGTTTTCTTTCACTTTCATAGGTCAATAGGCATGAATAATCTCATAGCGCTTCACTCTATTTATTGTATTATGAAGATGACTTCTAAATGTCCTAACTATAGTGCCCATTCACAGGCACAAGCAATGGTTGTCCTGGGGTTCGATGGAGGGCAGTGTCCTCCCAGGGACTCTCTAGGGATAGGGGGGAAGCTGCCAGGAAGGAACTTGCTTGGTACAATTTCTTCAAACTCTTTACCAGAAAATGTTTTGGGTGCTGCAGAAAGAGTTTAAAATGGTTCATAAATTTGTAACAAATCTGTTGACAATAAAATAATTCCTGTCAAACTAGAACAGTTAAGTGATTCTGGAAAAATAGAACTCCCTTTCCAGTTGTTAGCTAGTAGCTGGATATTTTTAAAGCAAGCTTGGTGTAAGTTTTTCCTCTAACAAATTAGGTACCTAGAGCTTGAATTAATTAAAACAAATATTGAAGCGAGGATTGAATAACCCGACAGAAAAGTTTATTCCATTCAGATTTTACATACCAGGTGAAATGCTGTCCATTAAAGCATTTTCCTTTTTTTGTTGTTGTTGTTGTCTCTCTACGCGTCATTAAAGATTTCCATTGTCAGAATGACTGCAGATTAAAATGTCTCTCCAAAAGAGACATTGGGCTATATTATTACCTCAGAAGAGGGTGAACTCTTTTCTACCCCTGTTCCTTTATTTTGCTGCTTAGTTATTTCTCTTGAGTTTATAGGTTTAAACTCTTCTTTGTTGATGGAAACAGCAAGAAAAACGTATCTAAAAACATCCAAGGATGTAAGAGAAGCAATTAATGTGTATTGCACACCTTGGAATTCTGGTCCTTTCCTGCCTTTTTTTTTTTTTTTTTTGGGGGGGGGACAGGGTTTCGCTTTGTGGTTCAGGCTGGCCCTGAACTCAGCCTCAAACTCACATCACAGCAATCCTCCTGCCTCTGCCTCCCAAGTGCTGGGATTACAGGCGTGAGCCACCACGCCCGGCACTGTGGTATGTGGCACTGGTTGCTGCTGCGGTGAGTCTTCACGCCCAGTGTTGTTATGTGGTTACCGGGGATCGAACCTGGGTCCTTGCGCTTTCAAGACAGGCGCCGGAACCACTGAGCTATACACCCGGCCCCTTTCCTGCCTTTTGACAAGCATCATCCTACATAATTGTCACCCACAATGAGTTAGGAGGAAACATGATGGGCCAAGGAATTTTCTCAAGGTCATACTATTTCTTAGTGGCTAACATCACATAGGTTTTGGCCTAGCCTGGAAAATCTCACATCACATCGTCAGGGTCCCTTTATTTTCTAAGAGGCAGTGCCTGCCCTGCTGGCCTTCACTGCCCTTCTCTGTGCTCCGTGAAGCCTCTTCCTTCTTATCTTCATTTCCTAAAGCACGACCAGGAGAGAGGCTCAGCTGCCCCTTACTTCAGATTCCAGGAGGGTTTTAGAGATGCCCCTTCCCAAAGCTGAGGAGTTGGGCACACTACAGAATCACAGGCCTCTGTGGTTTCCTGTCTCCAGCGGAAGCAGGAGCCTGGTCCTCAGCTCTGTACTCCACACTGGGCCCCATTCTGCAGTCTACACAGGGACTCTCCATGGCCATTTGCTTCAGCTACTCCCCAACCCCTTTCCACAAACTATACCTGCTTCCCAAGAGTGTAAATGAGAATTTCCCTCCCACGAGAGGCAGAGTTCCCACTGCTGAACTCACCAACAACATCTCTTATGTTATATCCATAGGCACTATTCAGTTTTTCTGCTTCACTTGTGGCCAGTATTCCATGCAGTGTCCCTTTCCCTGGAAGGAAGGTTCTTCTGTCTGTGTCTCTGCGAAGCCACACTCCTCACACTCCTCCCATCCACTGATGTTCCTTTCCAGAGCTGCCTGAGTTATGTTCCCAGCACCGGAACGCAGTACCTGACAACCGGAACTTAAAAGAGATGCTTATCTTGGTTCAGGCCTTCAACCCTTGGCTCTGAGGCCAACACAGAATGTCAGAGCAGTATAACAGTGGAAAAACCATTCATGTCACAAAGATTAGGAAGCAGAGAAGAGGGACAGTGAGACAATAAAGCAGCCTTCCGGGCCATGGTCCCAGTGAGCTATCTCCAACCAGGCTCTGCCTCCTAACCGTCCATATAGCTACTGAATGAATACAGTGTCCCTGTGATCCAGCCATCTTTCTCTTCCTAAGAATCAGGGGAAATATTTTAGATCTAAAGCATAACAATTCCCTCAGGGAGGCTCCCTCTGCCCATTCCTAATCTATACCAATGTCTCCTCTTGGTCTTACCCCAGACTTTTACCCCCAAGAAGCAGGTGCATGTAGTCCCCTATCCAGCTCCATCTGGTCGACCTCTAGAACCTCAGTCACTGTGTCTGTGCCAGCTCTTCCCTGCTGCCCTCTGTCTGTGACCCCCTTCATATTTTCGGTGTCCAGCAGACTGGCCAGATGGCACTGTGCCAGCCAGCTCTCCCTCTTGTTAGTTCCCGCAGGACACTGTGGGACAGCAGGAGGTGAGGTCAAGGCTTTTCTCCCCATGGGGCTGGGGATCGACTTTGATGCCGCACTCTCCTTCACTTCTGGTTTCCATCTCATTCCAGCTCCTCTGAGCACTTGTCTTTCAGCTCTCTGTCCCATAGTCCTTGCCTAGATCACCTTCATCTTTGTCCCTTCTGACAGTTGCTGCTGCCCCCTGCCCTCTGATGGACCCTCCACACGGCTGTCAGAGCAATTCTCCTCAGAGGTGATCCCAGTGATGCCAAACCCCACCCCGTCCATCCCCTACTGAACCCCCACTGGCCCTTGGGTACAGCCTGCTCACCTTGTGTCTTCCAGCTCTGAGCCCTGTGTGCAAGGGTGCTGTGCCTTTTTGCATTTCTGGCTCCTGACAGTATTTCCACTGCCTAGAATGTAGTTCATCCTGGTGAGTATCAACTTACTCCTTAGATAACATCTAGCTATCGTCTTTGCCAGGAAGCCTCCCTCACACCCCCTATCACTGCTGTTCTCATACTTCCATATTATCCTGTATCTCCACCTCCTTATCTTCCTCAGCAGTAGCTGTGATAGATCAGATGCCACCTGACACATGACAAGTGTTCTGGGAAGCACTCACCACGGATTGCCCTTCAATCATCACAAAGTCTCCCAGAGGTGGGTGACACCTATGTGCTGTGCTGTAATAGCTCACTTACTTCCCTAGAGCATGAAGTGGCAAACTTGTCCGTGTATTATAGATGCTGTGGACCTGCCCTTACCTCTCTGTTTCTTCAGCAAGTTCCCCACTTGACAATGTCCTCTTTAGAGGCTTCTACCTCCAGAGGGGCATAGAATCCTCTACACACTTGGGTTGCTATGGCCTAGACACTGCTCTGCCCTGTCCAGTAATTCCAAGAGGTCAGTGCCAGGATCTACCAGGACAAGTGTCTTAGCTGCTTCTTTGAAAGTGGAACTCCCTTGTGTATTTCTGAGAGTTTTCTCAGTTCCATCGATTTTTAAAAGAACTTTAAATGCAGAGTCACAGCAGGATTTTGATCTGGGGTGACATGAGAAAACAGTTTTCAGAACATTTATTCAGCCCTGGATTTTAGAATGGATTGTTTAGGAGAGCAGAGGAAGCAGAAAGGATATCTAAATGTGCAATCACACTTTCTTAGGAGTGGTGATATAATGATTTCATGCTTAAAAAATAGGGGAGGCGATCTCGTATTTCTGCAAACAGCATTGTATCATCATGCCTCTTCTTTTGGAATCGTCCTCATGGGCTAGGGACTCAGTGGGAACACCAAGGCTAGTGGAGCCTCCACCACCACCAGATCTGTCATCCTTCTCTGTCCGCCTGGCCACTGTCAATCTGCATTACACACTCGGAAGCATCTTACCTGGGCTAGAGCTTAGGACACGCGTGGTTTTCAGATGTGCAGATTAGCTTGCGTTCAGGAACAGAATGGCTCACGCTAATCCTAATCCAGGACAGGAGCCCTGTGCACTGCTGTCCAGACCCTCTCCAGGGAGAGCGCCTGCAGGGGCTGCAGCAGCAGCCTCACTTGGATTCTGCTCGGTGCTTTTCCTCAGAGCAGCTCAGCCTAGCTGCTCTCCTTGCCCTTTGCCTCTGTGGTTGGGTTCTCTGGCTCAGCTCAGCTTCCTGTTGGTGTCACTGGCTGACCTGGGTCCTGAGTCACATCTTTTATGCCACCTGTGTCATGACCTCCACATGTCATTCCCACTGGACTTACTCATATTGAATCATAATACATAGATCTTACACATCATGGCATGAATCTCTGGGTGAAAAAGTTTTGCGAAGGTGACTTATCTGTGTTCTAAGATAAAATAACACAGATCCTAAAGCTTCTCAGTGTCCTTGACCATGCTTTTTAGGTTTAGCCTTCTGCCTGATTGTTCTCAAATTGCCTTTATGGGCAGCTCAGCTATTCCTAAAAGGTGACATTTAGTTAAATGTGGTAAATAATCAACACACATGCCTGGCGTATGCTAAGGACTTCCACGAACATGGGTTGAGTGAGTTAGTTGCTCGTCAAATGAATCCCTTCTGATGATAACTCCTTTTATGATCACAGCCCTTACTGGACACAGCCTTGGGCAGTACTGAATGTACCATACCTCGATGTCACTTACACAGCTTCAAAATTCTTCATTCTGTGAGGCTCTATTCTTTTCCTTAAAAAAAAAAAATCTATGAACTAATTTCCCCACTTACTTTCTATGCTGATGTTTCTACTTTTCTCTCATTTCCCTAGCTACTGTAGCTGTCAGATCAATTTTCCTTAGGTGCAACTTCCAACCCTGAGTTATTCAGTTGCTCCTTTGGAAACTTCCAGGGACCCTTTGTCTTCCTGCTTGTCTCATTCCCTGGGACACAGTTTAAAGACTCCAGTTATACTCATCATACTTCTCCATCCTTGTCTTATGTATCTCCTTTCTTATCGGTGTAGTCATGTGCCTGGACTTCTGAGTCCTTAGCCTCTGGCTTTGTTGTGAAACCCTTCTAGGTGTTTAGAGAGCTCCTATTACTGCCCCCTGCTGTTGTAGTGCTGCATTACCTTGAACAAACCCCCATATCCTCACCTCCTTCCATGTTATGCCTCCGCTCTTTGCATCACTATGAGGAATGAAACAGGGATGCCAGAGCATAGGGTTCCAGACCCAAGGGATCCACACACATCCTGTATGACCTAGGTCATGGATGAGTGCTCTGCTCCTCTGGGCTGGATTCCCTCCCATATGAGGATGTGCCTGTGGGTTCCTGGTGTGTGACTGTCTTGGCTTATACTTCTGTAGCTGATGTGGCACTTTACTATGAGTGTTTTTTGAAACCAGAAATATTTTTTATGATTATAGTATTGATGCACACTCATTCTTAGAGAACTTATGAAGATCTGGAAGTTTTTAAATAGAATACTCTCATTGAATGCTACCACCAGAGATTATTATTGTGAAGTTCATTATCTTTGGAGGACTGTCTGTGGAAACTCTCATTTTCTTGTACAGAAAATGGACTTATGCTAGGAAGTCTTATTTCATTTAAATACATCTTTTCATGTTAAATATTGTAGAATTGCCTCATCTCTTTGGAGAATTTTTAGAGGATGCTATAGTATGCTACCCAGGGTTTCCTTTGTCACCCCCTTTGGATCCCCTGGTAGCTGCCAGCCTGACTTGTACCTGAACCCAGCCCAGAGGCCAGGTTGGTGCCTGGACCAGGCACACTTCACAACCCCAGTATGTGCTAGGAAAGAGGCCTTGCCCTTTCCCTGAAGGTTTTTCTGAAGTGTCCCCCAGTCCTTGCAAAGGACTGAGGCCTCTTTTGCAGCTATATCTTCTCTACCGGAATTCTTTGTGTCCCGGCAGGAGCCATTCTTGTGTGTTTATCAAGAGGCAAACCTCTGCCTCACATTCAATTCCCCTGATACTATACCTGCTTTACAGTATTTGATTGTGTGGATGAACAAATCTTTGGCTGAAAGCATCTGCCTTTCTTGTTCTTTTCAATTTTCACTGTTTTAAGAAATGTTGGAATTAACACCCTTGAAGAAAGTTCTCTGAGCAAGCTTCTAAATTCTTCCTTGGAAAAAGACAGCATAGTGCGTCTGAAGGTTTGAAGCATGTGAATCACACAGACACTTTTGGGAAATCTGTGAGGTCCAAACTCTTCATGGGAATGCTTGGAGGCACCTGTCTTCATTCTCTCTGTTGACATTTGGACTTAAAATGCAAAAGACAACAAAAGCTTGGCAGAAATCAAAACAATGGCATCACGCTGCATTCCTAGACATTTTACATTGTCACATTGAAAGTCAGTTTTAGTTAAAATGCTCTTGATGAAGCAATAGAAAGTATAGTCAATTAATACTTCAATACAATACATTAATATGGTGCTCGTAATGTTCTTGGTGGTGACTTATAAGTGTGCATAAAGGACGTCTGATGCCCACCTACTCTGTGAAGTACTTCAAGGAGAAGTGTGGGTATATAGTTGCTTCTGTTTTGGGCTGAATAAACTTCTTTCTTGGAGCAGCATTTCTACTTCAAAGAATGACTGACACACAGACCTCCGCTATTCAGTCTTGGGTATTTGCTAGATATTTTCTCAAAAATGAATGAAGTCAACCTGACATTTCAAGGAAAGCAACTGACAACTGACAGTATTTTTTGTTTTGAGGATTTTTTTGCCAGTAATAAAATTTGAGGTTTCAAGTAAAAGTGGAAATTTTGAAATGCTTGTATCAGCCACCATGAGCTTGACAACTCCTATATAGAGATCCTTCTTGATGATATTAATGATGATTTTAACCAAAATAATGTTTTAATATTGCATAATAAAATGTATCAATATTTGTAACAACTGCATAGTACAGTGACCTAACATTTTCCTAATGACAAATGTGTATTGTTGTGGGAATAAAAGTTTCACTTAAATTATAAAATGGGCCAGTGGAACTTGAGGTTAGCAGAGTAGAAGAAATCCACTGGTGAATATTATCCATGATGAATAATCTTTAAGAATTTATAACTTTTTGAGTTTTAGGTGGTATATGAGAAAAAAATCCACAATTATCTGAAAGGAGTGTTTTAAAATCTCTCTTTTTGAACTACTTATTTAGAAGAGACTGATTTTCTTCAACCACAATGACATATCACAACAGATTAGACCTGAGAACCCAGCTGTCTTCTACTACATGGTCTTCTTACACATTGTCTTTCAAGCAGTATTGATATTAATGCAATGACATTAAAGGATATGCAGAAATTTCACTTTTCTAGTTCTCTTTTAAAAAATTTGTCTTGGAAAATATAGCTATTTTAAAAATAAAACTTCATTTATCTAAACACATCTTGGCTTTAATATAGCTATTTTAAAAATGCATTAGTATATAATATATCAGTACATATTATATTTTAGAATGCTTTAATATATGCATTCACCATTTTGATTTCTAATATGGTAAACATTGGTAGCTACAGGACATAAACAACAGCTCTTTGAAGTTCTTAGCAATTATTACGGTGCAAAGGCATTCCAGATCCAAAGGTCTTGAGAATTGTGGGTAAAGTTCATCCTTCTCTCATTCCACACTTTTATTTAAGAAGACAGTAACCAATAGGAAAATGATTACATCACTGGGATGATGGTTGATTGATTGTGTCAACTTGAGTAGTTTGCTTAAGAGAAGCATAGCTAAATCAGCTGAGTTCCATGCTGTAGGGTGTGGGAGATCCACCCTAGGGCAGCTCATCTCTTGTGTGTTAGAAAGAGGAAATGAGAAATGACACTGCTGTTTCTGTTTCTGTTCCTTTGGAGGAGCTTCCGTCACCTTGGACATCATCTTCTGGCTTCCACTGTAGATTCCGTGGCTTCTGGCATGGTTCCTTCAGCCTTCTTGTGTAGATTCTTCAGTCTTCCACAGAGGACCCATGTCCTCCTCATGTGGACTTGCATGAGTGCACTCCAGACCTTGGACTAAATTGTTTGGTCTATGGCATGCAGACAGACCCTCTAGATTCTATCTCATCTGATTCTTTGAGTGGCCCTTTTATATATGTATATATGTGTGTATATATGTACATATATGTGTGTATATATGTATTATGTGTATATGGGAGTATAAATGTATATATGGGAGTATAAAATTAATAAAAATGCACTTATATAGGCATCTTCATTTTATTATATGTAAACTATACTTAAAAAAACATATTTTTTAATTCCACTTTTTAAAGTGATGAATCTAAAAAGCCTATAATCTCAGCATTCTGAGAGGCTGAAGCAGGGGGATGGTAAGTTCAAGCCCAGTTTATGTATATATATTTATACATCTTGTGTTATGTATATTAAATACTGTTGCCTTATCTCTAGTAAATACTGACTGATACAGTCACATGTGCTGCTAATCAATAAGTTGCATTGAGCTAAGTGTCGGGGGTACTTGTTCTCTAATCCAGGGGCTGTCCGTGAATAGGCAGTGCAGGAGTCTTCTGCCATTTCCTCTGCCACATACATTTATCTATATCTCTGCTTTCTTAGTTCTTATTCATGTTCAGTTCCTGTAGTTTTCTTTTCTCATTGACTATTCTAGGACAGTGTTTTTGAAGGGATCTTATTGTTTGCCATAGGTGTTATGTTGCTTGTTTTTTGCAAGTATGAAGTGAGCCCTCTACCACTGAACTGTTACCCCAGCTCAGGTCACTTTTTTTTCAATCATTTAAATGAGTCCTTTGATATATAATAACTTAAAATACTTGCTACTGTGGACATTTTTTAATCTTATAATTTATGACTTTTGCTTTGATCTGTCATGTTGATTATTCCTACCATAAATTTATGAGAATATCCTTCTCATCTTTGGGTATTTGAACTGTGTGTGTGTGTGTGTGTGTGTGTGTGTGTGTGTGTGTTACTAGAACCAAGTGGCCTCATACTGTACCACATTCCCAACCATTTTTATTTTTTATCTTGACACAAAACCTTGCTAAGTACATAAACTGGGCTTAAACTTACCATCCTCCTGCTTCAGCCTCTCAGAATGCTGAGATTATAGGCTTTTTAGATTCATCTCTTTAAAAACTGGAATTAAAAAACATGTTTCTTGAAGTGTAGTTACATATGATAAAAAGAATATGCCCATATAAGCATAGTTTTATTAGTTTTATACTCCCATTGGATCTTTTTGGAAAAATATATGTAATGCCCTTGTATATATTATCAAATACAATGACTCTAGTATAGACATATCACTATTTATATATGCAACTGTTGATGAATATTTGTTTTGGCTGTATTTTGAGACAAAATAACATTTGGTTGTCTTATTAATAAAGCTCCTATGAAAGTTCATATACAAGTCTTTGTGTGAACATGGTTTTAAAAATTACATATTCAAATTGGTTTTCCTGATATAATGGAAAGCAGCTTTGATGCTATGTTAGTGTTGAGTGCAGGAATCTTAAGGAATTCTCTTGTTAAGGAGTTTTAACAGCATTTCAGTTAAAGCTTTTAGACTTTCCACACATAAAATAAGGTAATCTTCCAAATAATGATAATCTTGTCTTTGACTTTCCAATATTTAAACATTTTGCTTCTTGTTCTTTCTATATTCTATCTGGTAGAGACTTCAGAGCAAAGCTGAATAACAGCAATTATTTCTGTCCCCAGTGGTATGAGTCATCTATTGTTGTACAATGTCATGGTTGACTTGTGTCCCTGGAAATCTGTATGTTGACATCCCAACCCCCAGTGCCTTTGAACTCAATCTTACTTGGAAAAGGGATCTTTACAGAGGCAATCAAATTATAATGATGTCATTATATTCTACCATTATCTAGTAGGACTTATGTCTTTTATAAGGGGAGAAACTTGGACACAGATATTCAAATCAGGGAGAATATCATGTGCATGTGAAGATGTCATCTCCGAGCCTAGGACAGAGGGCTGGAATGGATCCTTCTCTCACAGCATGCAGAAAGAAGCAGCCTTGCCAGTGCTTCGCTTTCAGACTTCTGGCCTCCCAAATTTCAGCCACCCATTATCACTGTCCTTTAAGCCACCTAGTTTGTTTTGTAGTTTGATATGACAGGCCTCGCAAACTAATAAATGTAACAAATGGCTTAGTGTCCGAAAACTGTAATGGTTGTATAGTTATTCACTGTTTTGTGGGTCAGCAATTTGGGTTGGGCTTTATCAGAGCTGTTCTTTACTTGTTTCACCCAGGATCCTTCAGATGAAATGTTGACAATGACCCTTGGCCAGGGCAGAGTGGTCTAAGATGGTATCATGCACATGACTCATTCAGGACAGCTCATCTTTGCTCCATGATGTGCCCTCATCCTGCTGTGGGCTGGCCAGACTTCTTTATGATGCTCCCAGGGAGCACGGGCAGAGAGCACATGACTACTCGGGTCATGAGCTTGGATATTACCTCTACTGAATTCCATTGTTGAGATGTAGCACAAGGCTGGCTTGTGTTCAGAAGATGGGAACAAAGAGTCTGCAACTTAGTGGAAGGAGTGGCAAAGCCACCCGGCAAAAGAATGTGCACAGACATACAATGGATTTCTGGCTATTTTTGGCAATTTGCCACTCTGACTTTAATGAGTATATCTAATGATTTATTGCTAAGTATGTTTGCTAGAGGTTTCTAATGGGTACTCTTAATTTTAGAAAATGTATTTCTACTTTCTGGTTACTTAAAATTTGTACCAGAATTGGATTGCAATTTTAGTAAAAGTTTTCTGGCACTCATATAGATGACCATATGGTGTTCTCATTTAACCTCTTGATACAATAAATTCCAGTGATGGGTTTCCTGATGTGGCTCTGCCTGTAGTGTGGCTTACCTTATCTCCCCATTAGGCATGAGCTTCTTGAGGGTGTAACCATGTCTGATGCTTGTTCCTGGTTCTGGGACTAGCACACAACAGACACACAATTGTTTGCCAGAATGTATAGTATTGATTGTTACTTACATTTAGAGCCACATTCTCTCAGTTAAACCAGATGGGACACTGATGAGAACATTATTTTTTCTAGTTTTCAGCACAGGTATTATGATACATCTCTGAGCATTTCACTCATGTGACTCCCAAGTGGCTGGAATTCCTTCTTCTTGCCCCCACCCATGTTCCCTGTTATGGCTTGTGTCTAAATGTCCTTCCAAAGCTTTGTGTGCCTATAGAAGGGGCTTTTCAGAAGTGGCTGAATCTAGAATATATGATACTGGGAATGACTTCTGTTGAAATGTTAGGATTAATGGTGTTGGATTAAGGTTGTGAGAACTATCTACCCTGATGGCAAGTAGCCTGGATAAAATATAAGGGATAGAAAGAGACATCACTTGATGCTTGCTTTTCCCATCTTCTCCCTGTCATGAACTGTTTTTCCTCTGCAATGTCCCTCTGTTATACCACCTTGCCATGGAGGCAGCCAAATTGGACTGAAACCTCTACAAATTGTAAGTCAAAATAAACATTTCCTCTTGCATGTCCAACTTTGGATGTCAAGTATTTTGTCTTGGCAGTGAGAATAGTAACTAAGGCAGTCCCCCTTTCCTGCCATTAGTGATGGTACTTCCTTGTCTGCAAACACAGAACTGTGTCTCCTTTTCTTCACTATCCTATAATGGCTGGCATCTATAAAAAAGCCCCAGGGGAAATTGCACCATTTGTATTTCAAATGGTCCCTTTCTTTAACATAGAGGTGAATTTGCTTTTCTTCTACTAGTTTTAAGTAATAAGTAATTCTCTACAGCCATTTAAAATTCAAAAAGAAGGACCTTCCACATAGATTCTAATGGGAATTTTGGTTCCCTGGTTTTTAGTTTTCTTTTCTATTCTTTTGGGATTTTTTTTTTTTTTTTGTATTCCACTGTTTGCAAAATTTCACAGGGAAAAATATTGGGAACAAAAGGAATACAATTTTGAGCTCTTTTAAAGCAGAAAATAATTTAGTAACTGTTTCCTCTCTGATGTATCTTCAGTAAAAGGACAGGACAGTCTTCCACTGTGACTTACTGCAGGGCCCAAGAACACCTTTCTGGAGGACTTGGGCATCAGGTTTCATGCATCTCGGCTGGCTGCATAGACTCGTCCTTGACTCAGAGCTGTGGAGGAAGTCTAGGATGTGCACACAGATTTTGCTCACAAAGGGAGAGTGGGGACTGGAGCTTATTATCCTGATTCTGCACTTTCACCTTTCTGGACTCCACACAGCAGGTGTCTGCTCAGTCAGAAGGCAGCAATCAAAGGATAGATGTGGAGGAGGTTCTCCTAGGAGCTCATGGAGCTGGGGAGAACCAGGCAGCAAAGTCAGGCACATTCTGTAAAACAACCCAAAAGAACCAGGGGCCAGAGTTCAGGACCACCAAAGAAAGGGACTCAGGTTGTGTCCTGCTGGCTCAATTTTTTCCCCTTTGTTATGATTTGAATGTGTCTCCCAAGAATCTATGTGTTGGAAATTCAATTCCTAAACTCCTATGTTAATGGTACTTGAGATGGAGCCTTTGGGGATGGTTAGAATTAAATGGTGTCTTCAAGGTGAGTCTCTGACAGCATTAGGTCTTTAGGAGACCTAATACATAATTATCTTGTCTCCTCAAGTGATGCTTCTGCCTTAGACAATGGAGTTAGAAGTCATAGGCTTTGATCCATGCTTTTGGACCACCTGATTCCCAGAACTGTAAAAAATAAATTTTGTTTGTAAATGACCTAGTCTGTGCTGTTGTGTTATAACAGCACAACACAGACTAAGTCAGCCTCTGTTGATCTCCTCCATGGGCTCAGAAAGATCAGTGATGGTGTGTGAGCTTCTCCCTCCTACTCTCTCCAACTGTGAATTTCTGAAGCAAGTGAATTTCACACACAGATATTAAACAATAATCTCTTTATGACTCAGTGTCCTCATCTAGGGTGAATGACAGGGTTGTCCTTTTAGAATTGTTGCAAGGATAGAAACAAAATGCAGGAGGACATCACAGAGAGCAAGCTCTCAAAGATGCATGCTGGATAAATAACGTTCCCCATGTACTGGTTTTCCAGTGCTGTTGTAACAAATCATTAGATGCGTCATGACTGAAATCAACATAAGCTTAGTCTTTTATACTTCTGTGGGCTGTAAGGATCTGATACGGATCCTCCTGGGCTAAAGTCAAGCTGTGAACTGGATGCTGTCCTTCCAGAAGCCTCCAGAGGAAGACTCACTGCCTCGGTCTTTTCAGATTCTAGAGTCATTTTTAGTATCTCTGTTGTGTGGCCTCTCTTCATCATCAAGGCTAACGGCAGTGGGCCAAGTGTTTATGAGGAATTTCTCCTTTCTCCATTTCTGTTTTGGTCTATTGAAGCTGCTGTAACAAAGGGCCATGGTTGGACAGCTTACAGACAATAGGCATTTCTCTCTCTGGAGACTGGGAGTCCAAGAGAGGGCACCAGCTGTTGCATTCTGATGAGGTTCTTTTCTAGGCTGCAGACTGGAAACTTCTCCCTGTATCCTCGCATGCAGGGAAGAAGGGGAGAGAGCATGTTGAGGTCCCACATATAAAGATGTAACCCTATCTAGAAAGGCCCTGCACTAATTACCTAATCACATCAGTGTGATGATCTCTTTGCCACCCGGTTGCCCCACGAACACCCAATGGGTCTGGAGAGAATGACAGAGACCAATGCCTTGGTATAATCAGAGCTCACGAACAAAGAAATAACATTAGGGATTTATCCATAACTGTGGTTTAGTAAAAATAAAACTGCTTTTTGATATTCAGTGAATATTCATTTAGGTCAGTGATATAAGATAGGATTTTTTAAATTTAATATTTATTCATACATTGTGAATACACATCATCATCACATTCAACATTGAGAGTTTATATAGAATATAACATGACTTGATTCTCATTTTTTCCCTTTCCACCTGCCCTGCACCTCCACCCCCTATATACATAAGCTTTGTTTCCTTTTTTTTAATATTACCACATTCATTTCCCCCTCATTATTTACCGCTACACTCTCTTCCTTTTTCAATAATTTCTATTTCACTATATCAACTATATATACTACAACTCATTTACATCTTCATTTTCTCGTACCAGAGACAAGATATGATATTTACACATCTGTGACCTATTTATTTCACTTATGAGGATGTCCTCAAGGTACATCCATTTGAGTATGAATGACTCAATCTTGTCATTTTTAATGTCAGAGTAATGCTCCTTTCTATAAAAGAACCACATCTTCTTTATCCAGTTTCTAGTTGATGGATATTTGGGTTGTTTCCAAGATTTAGCAATCACAAACTGAGCTGCTATAAACATGGGTGCACATATGTCTCTGTGAAATGAATCTTTTAATTCCTTTCTGTATATACCTAGCAGAGCCATGGCCAGGTCACATGGGACCTCCAATCCTAGCTTTTTAAAGAATCTCCACACTGATTCCCACAGAGGTTGTACGAGTCTACATTCCCACCAACAGTGGAGAAGCGTTCCATTTTCTCTGCAGCCCCGCCAACATTTGTTGCTGGCTAATTCTGAAATAGCAGCCACTCTTTGTGGAGTGAGATGAAATCTCAGTGTTGTTTTCATCTGTATCTCTTGAATGACCAATGATGTTCAGCATTTCTTCATATACGTCTTAGCTGCTCTTACTTCTTCCTCTGAATGCATCTCTCGAATGACCAATGATGTTGAGCATTTCTTCATATATGTCTTAGCTGCTCTTACTTCTTCCTCTGAAAAGTATCTGTTCATTTCAGATGCCCATTTTTGAACTGGGTCCCTAAATTTGGGTGGGCTGATTTTTTTTAAAGTTCTTTATGTATTCTAGATAGTAGCTCCTCATCTGAGAAATAGCTGGTAAAGATTTTTTTCCACATTGTTGATTGCCCTTTTGCTCTGTGGTCGTTTCCTTTGCTGTGCAGAAGCTTTTTAATAGAATGAGATCCCATTTGTTGATTTCTTCTGCCATTTCTTGTGCTATAGAGGTTTTGTTCAAGAAGTCTTTCCCTAAGCCAGTGTCTTCAAGAATTTTACCTAACCTGTTTTGTAGCAGATTTAGAGTGTCTGTTTTAATATTTAGGTCTCTTATCCACTTTGATTTTAGCTTGGTACATGGTGAAAGAGACAGGTCTAGCTTTAGTCTTTGGCAGGTTAAAGCCCAGTTTTTCCACCACCATTTTTAAAAGAGAGTACCTTTCCTTCATTGAGAATTTTTGGCTCCTTTGTCAAAGATGAAGTGGCTCAGTGTATCTGAAGTAGTTTCTGGATCTTCTAATCTACCCCATTGATTCTCAGATCTGTTACTTTGCCAGTATCGTGCAGTTTTTATTATGGTGGCTTTATAGTATAGTTTCAAGTTCGGGGTTGTAAAACCCCCCACCATGTCCCTGTTGCTTAGAATTGCTTTTGCTATTCTAAGTCATTTGTGAAAGAGAAACAATACTCCCAAATTCATTCATGGAAGCAACCATTACCTTGATTCCAAAAGCAAAGGAAGACTCAACCAAAAAAAGAGAACTATGGCCAATATCCCTAATGAACATTGATATAAAAATCCTCAATAAGATACTGCAAACAGAATACAGAGAATCAGAAAAGATTATATACCCTGACCACGTTGGATTCATCGCAGGTATGCAAGGATAGTTCAACATATGTAAATCAATAAATATTGTACACTATGTTAACGGACTCAAGAACAAAAACCACATGGTCATCTCAATTGATGCAGAAAAAGCATTTGACTAAATACTACACCCATTTATGTTCAAAATCCTACAGAAGATTGGAATGGGTAGTCTCCATCTCAAACTAATAAATGCTATCTATGAGAAACCATCAGCCAGTACCATACTAAATGGTCAAAAATTGAAACCTTTCACACTAAGATCAGGAACAAGACAAGGATGTTCTCTTCACCACTTCTGTTTAATGTAGTTCTGGAAATATTAGCCACAGCAATTAGTCAAGAGAAAGAAATAAAAGGAGTAAAGATAGGAAAAGAAGTTAATTTGTCATTATTTGCTGATGACATCTATCTAGAGGATCCATCTAGATGATTCTAAAAACTCAATTAAAAAACTGCTGGACCTAATCACCAAATTTAGTCATGTAGCTGGATACAAGGTCAACATTCAAAAGTCAATAGCCTTTGTATACACAAACAGTAGACCCACTGAGATAGAAATGGGGAAGTCAGTCCCTTTCATAATAGCACCCCCAAAATAGAATATCTAGGAATCAATCTAATAGAAGAGGTGAAAGACCTTCACTCTGTAAACAACAGCATTCTAAAAAAGGATATAGAAGAAGATATCAAAAAATGGAAAGACATACCTTGCTCCTGGGTAGGAAGAACCCAAAATGCGTTTTTCCTCAAAATGGCTACACTCCCTTAACTACTATATAGATTTTTTAAATTTATTTTATTTATTTATTTATTTATTTATTTATTTATTTATTGAGACAGGGTCTTGCTTTGTAGTTCAGGCTGGCCCTGAGCTCAGTCTCAAACTCACATCACAGCAATCCTCCTGCCTCTGCCTCCTGAGTGCTGGGATTACAGGCGTGAGCCACCACGCCCGGCACTGTGGTGTGTGGTACTGATTGCTGCTGGGTGTGAGTCTCCATGCCCAGTATTGTATGTGGTTGCTGGGGAACTGAACCTGGGCCCTTGCACTTGCAAAACAGGCACCGGAACCACTGAGCTAAATCGCCGCCCCCCAACTATATAGATTTAACACAATCCCAATTGAAATCCCAACAGTATATTTCACAGATCTAGAGAAAAAAAAATCCAAGCTTTCATTATGATAGGATTTTTATGTATCTTTATTTTCAGCAAAGACTATGATAAAGTAATATGTGTTATTTGTGAGTTAACTACAATTGATATTAAGAATTTCAGAAACTTTGCAAAATTTCTATTTAGTCTTTATGATTCTAAATGAAAAATGTAATGAAAAGGTGTAGTTTTAAAAGTATATTTGGTAGGTAGAATTCCATCTCAGTTTGATCTATACTTTTCTCACAAATGAAAAACTGATGGCATATTTTTTTTGTCATATTGCTTATGTAACAATACACTGATATTATGTGAATGATGTCTCTGCTGAGCCAGGAAATACAAATGCCACATGTTGAAGCAAGTGTTTTGGAATTTGGAAAAGGGAAAGACAAATGAAGTACACATATTCAGAGATGGGACAGTTTCCCCAATGACATAAGGGTGTGATTTGTCTTTAAATTATTTAGTGACTCAAAGTTCCTTCCTTAGAAAGGTCCTGTAAGTTTCCACATAGCCTCATCAGGCATAAGAATCCAAGAGATTGTTTGGGTCCTCTTGATTCTTATGTCTTTGTGCCTTTTTTTTATAGTTAACTGGCTTTTCTTTCTTAAGCAATTTTCAGTTTACAGGAAAATTGAGCAGAATGTACATCACTGTCAACATTTGTTGGCCTTTGCTGTATTTACCTCTCACATTGGTGGGGTACATTTGTTACAACGATGGACGAACATTGTTGTATTATTACCATGAAAGGCTCTTCTGTGTCCTACAGGTCTTTGGGTTCTAATCAAAGCATGATATCATGGATGTACCATCATGTTATACTACAGAATAATTTCACATCTCTTAAGAGTCTCACAAGGGCTGCACTTTTGAGAAAAAGTTTTTTTGATGCTCCTTCAGAATCTTTGTGTCCCTGCCTTGGTCTTGGTCCTTCTTTTGGTTGTTGCATGTCATATGATGCCACCTGCTCCCACCTATTCTCAATCTGGCTCTTACTCTTCATGACTCTTTGATTGTTTTGCCCCTACCGCTCATATCTCCTGGCTCCTCCTTCAGTCTGCCTGGGTCCCTCTCTCTAGATGGTGAATCTGGCCAGCTTATTGGATTTAGTTTGAGGCCTCCTGGCAGTCTTTTCATCAGTGGCCCTGGCAAAACTTCAGCTCTGCTCCATGCATGGGTAACATCTGTGTTATGTAATAATCCGGCACTTTCTTCATTCTCTTGTCCCCTTTTGTTATATCCCTCAGGCTCATTTTCTGTGCAGGAACCTGCCATGAGGAACAGTCTATCAGTGTCTCTCTGAAGTATCAAAATAGCTGATTTTGTATGCGCCATCACTGGCCATACTCTCAATCCACTTAAGGTTCAAGCACGCTGGTTCGTTTCCCCTTGCAGACCTGCTTTCCTTGTCTGCTCTTCTCAGCAGTGGGCCTTTAATTGTTTTTCATGGTGTTGGGAAGCAAATGCCTGGACTTGAATTTATTCTTGAGATGCATATTCAGGCCCAAGTCTCAGACGTAGCTCTGCTTGTCACCAGCCAATTACCACCTAGTACAGTTAAACTTCATTCTGCATCAGCTCTGGGCCTGGGAGGTTCAGGGCACAGATTTGGGACCCTTAGAGTGGTCCCAGTGCTTGTAAGGACTTGTGATCTGTAATGAATCAGCTGTTCGTAGAAACACAGTCCCTAGAATTTGTCCTTTTTCCTCCCTAAGTGCTCCTTGCCTCTTAAAAATTAATCTTATCTGATTTAAGAGGCTTGTTAGCCTCCAGCCCTCAGCAACCAGCACAGATCATAAGCCTGGAGATGTGAAGTTTCCCTGCACAGCATTTGTAAGTCATAAATGCTCAACACACACCCCTGCATCTCTTTTGGGCCCGGGCTGGTGCAGCCATGCAGCTAGGCCCAGGTAGGAGGCACTTTGGCCAAGCCCAGGATGTCACCTCTCCAAGAATGCTGAGTCTATGCACGTAGTAAAGGTTTCCAAAGAGGACACCATCTGTCTGCTCGCTAAAACCCATGGCACCTGTGACTTCATGTGATCCTGTCATAACAACCCATGGGGCTGCACAGCTGCTGAGTAGCAGCTGGCAGTAGGCCTGACAGTCAAGGGTACAGGAGGACACAGTGAAGGACCCTGACCTGACTGATGTTTGCATCCCAAGTGAAAATAGAAACATCTGCAGCAGTGAAAAGGGGGATCCAGAGAGTGGGAGATTTGTCATCTCATTATTCTTGGAATCAGATTTTGTGCTGAAACCAGGACAGAAAAAAATGTAACAGGAAGATTTGAGGAGGCAAAAGGATGTTCTTCACCTGCTCTTCCAGGGAAGGAATAAGGACAGGAGTTAGGGGAGAGATGGAAGGTGTTCTGATATCTGCCTCCAACTAGCAAATACCAATGCACATTTAAGATGGAGAAGAGACTGATGGTGAGATGCACCTTCCCTGGTGATGGAAACAAGAGCTCATATGTTTTCCCGCTTCTCCCATCAGCTGAGGGCTGCCAAAGTGAAGAGAAATGGAATGGAGCCAGGACACGGGCAGCTCATGTGTCTTCCTACCTGCACAAAAGGTAGCCAGGTACATCTGGAAAGGGTGTTTGGCCTAATCCACACTATGAAGCAATTTGTGTAGAATATTAAATTAGCAAAATAGTTGTTGTGTGGTTCAATTAACCAGAAGCCTGTGGAAGGAACAGGGATCCATGAGAGCCCTGGTGGAATAGGCTACTGTTCCCAGTAAACTGTAAGATATTAGAGAGAGAGAGGTATCAGTGACCCATGGGCTTATTAAAGAAGATGGCAAAATCACCACCAGAATTGAGTATCTCCAGATAAGCAAGAAGGGCCTGTATAAACTTTCTGTTCTGAGACAAAATATCTGACACTCACAACTCAGTGAGAGAAAGGTGTATTTCTGGCTCACTGCTTCAGATGGTTCAGTCTATGGTTAGGTAGATTCAAGGCAGAAATATCATGGCAGAAGGGCACACCTGGGAGATCTTCTTGATTCATTATGGTCAGGAAGAGACAGGAGAAAGACAGCCAGAAAGAAAGGGGCCAGGAATCACATATAGTCCCAGGGTCACACTCCAGGTATATACTTCCTCCAGCTCAACAGCAACTCCTATATCTATCATCTCCCAGAAATACATCATTAATGGATTTGGATGAATCCATTGATCCAGTTAGAACCCTCATTATCCAGTCACTTCCCCCAAACCAATAAGCAACCAAGAATTCAACATAATGAGCCTTTTAGGGTCCATTTGATATCCCAAAGCTGACAGGGTGAGACAAAAACATGAGAGGGAAGGATTCTTGGGGCTCCCCATGTGCAAAAAACCTCTTTGTGGGCACTAGATATAAAAGTCTCAGAGCTCAGCAAAGTGGCAGAGCAGGAGTGGTAGGTGCAAGAGCCAGCAGAGAGGCTCCCTGGGTCAAGCAATGGGGCAGCTGCATGACTCATTCCATGACTACAGGCTTGCAGGGAAGGTTGATAGAGAAAGACACAACACAATGAGCTCCTGGTGTGGGCTACACTGAAAAACAGTGATCACAGAGTTCAGGCAGGGGCCAAGGGGAGAAGCTTGTAGGAAGTGGAATAAGACGTCCATGGAGGATTATGCCAGCCATGTCCAGTGCTCCATGACATTAGCAGAAACTGTGAGCAGGATGAAGAGGCAAACAGAGAAGATGGGAACAAGCTTCAAAGGAAACTGCTTCCACTTGGAGAGTCAGAAGAGAAATGTCTTTTTAACTGAACTAGTAAAGCTTTGTAGCAAAACTGTGATAGACAAAGTTATCCACCAGTACTATGTGTTCCTTTTGTGAGAGCCTCTGCAGGTTCCTAGCTCTATGGTGATGGAGCTACCTCATTTAAACTCTGAAGGCCTCAAGTGAGTTCTGGATGGACATTTTTCCTTCCAAAAGCCAGTAGTTTCAAAAACTTGTAAAACATATAAAACAATACAGATGATCCTCAAAACATTAAAAATGCAATTGCCACATCCCAAAGTTCCATTTGAGGATACCCAAAAGAATTGAAGGCAAGGACTTGAGTAGGTATTTATACATTCATCTTCCTAGTGCATTATTCAAAGGGTGGAAAGGACCCAAGTGTCTATCACATAAGAATGGTAAATAAGAATGTGGTCTAGCCATAAAATGGAAAATTAAGCAATCTTAAAAAGGCTACCACAGGGGTGAACCTCAAAGAGAGTAGATGAACTGAAATAAGTTAGTCGCAGAAAGTAAATACTACAAGATTCCACTGACAGTAGGTGCTTAGAATACTCCAGTCCATAGAGACAGACAGTAGAACAGTGGTTGCAAGGAGCTAGGGAAGGAGAGAAGGAAGAGCTTTTGTTTTATAAGTGCAGTGTTTCAGCTTTGCAGGGTTAAAAGGTTCTGAGGATGGAGGTGATGCCTCCACTCACAGTGTTAATTTATTTTGTGCCATTGGACCCAAAATTTTTGAAAATATGAAGATGTTAGATTTCATGTTTATGTATCTTTCTGCAATTATAAAGTTTTATAAATGCAGACAGGACTCATTAAAAATGTTGAAGTTTTGCAAAATTGGGATTTGGGATATTTATGAAAAATAAAACCATTGAAAAAGACAAAGCCTATTAAAGTAGGCGTCAGAGACTGGAGTTTTATTTTTTGAACGTCCTTTGCTATGAAGAGTAGGGTAGCTACATGAATCCCAATGGAGGTTGGATGGATGCCTATCAGTGCGAGGGGCCATGACTACAGCCTCCTTGTTGGGTTTGGGTCTTCACATGCTGCTTCTTGCTCCCCAGCTACCTGGGACATGGCTTTCCCATAGCAGTGGGTACACAAGGGACTAAAGCCAGACATAGGGGCACAAATATGGCCTCTGCTTATGTCTGTCCCCTAGCACATCATTCACCAAAGTGAATCACATGATCATGGCCATCACCATAGGGTCTATGGCAACCATATTTAAGACTGCAGATTCAGAAGCCCTCTGCCATCTCATAGTGAAAATGGCTGTGTCTTCATGACACCCATATTTATTTTTCTCTCTCATACAGTCTTCTTTATAATCAGCCCTTAAATCTAACACTGGATTCATTTTTGCATTTGAGTGAACAGTTCTGTCTTCTCAGTTGTGTTTGTTCTGTTTCTGTGAGAATGGCTTATGCTCTGAACTCCCTGACTCGATGTAATTCACTAGTGTCCTTTCTATCTGCTGAAGCGATGCTTTTCAATTCTTAGCTGTGTTTTGATTTCCACACTACATCAATTTCATCACAGTGCAGTAGCCTGACCTCAGTGTCTAGCTCTTGCTAATTTCCTAATACCATCTTGGTCATTAGTTAGAAGCAAATCTAGACATTAAGTATTGCTGCTAATGCCTCTGACACGTAATCATTTAACAGAACCATCATTTCCGCCTTCATTATGCTACATGTCAGCAAAGTTCCCCAATTACCATTAGGAAGGCTGGAATCCAGCATATTGTCACTACAGCTGAGTCTTCCTAACAGGGCTCTACTATTTCAGTGTATCAGCCTGGAACAACATATTCATGGTGGATTTTTTATCTGATGGTGTGGCCCCATTTAGCTGGCTTACAAAGAAAAGAAGTAGAAATTCTCAGGAAGAACATAAGCTACTAATAGCAAATTTCTTATTTTCAACAAATACAGGCAAACATCTAAGTGCCATTTTAAGTTTTTGCACTCAAGGCCTCACCTGCTAATCCTGGGCTTTCAAGCCCTAGTTTTGGACAGGTTGCCTTGGTTTATTGCGGAATGAGGAGATTTCCAGAGGGCAGCCTTCTTCTTGCCAGAATGCAAACATGGCTTAGGGACAATGCACACCTGTGTGCTTGCTAGTTTAGCTGCAGGAGAAAGCAATGTGAATGCCAAGAAAGGGTATGGGCTTGCAGATGCTGGGCAATAAACTGAATTCCATAATATCAAATTGCTAAACCAGAAATACCTTGTGTGGAATGACAGGCTCCAGTGGGACATTCCTAAGCATGCTGGGAAATCGCACTCTTTTGGTTGAGGCTATGCTGAATGGGACATGTGCAGATATAGTGTCTTCAAAAGAAGTTTATTTTATGAATGCCGCAGTGAAAGAGAGGCAGTTGGTGAGCATCAGCTCTGCAACTGCTGCTCACTGTCAGAAGACTAGATACGAATGTTCAGTTGGCACCAGAGGATCTTTAGATGTTGGGACTGAGCAAGGCACACCTCCTGCTTGCCCACAGCACAGATGTCTTTCAAGAGTAGCTTGCCTAGTAGACAACATTCTCCAATTCTTGTTTGAACCTACCCGGTTATCTACCTTCCATGCTGTATTTGATGGAATGTCCAACCTTTAATGGATTCTAAAGAGAAGATACAAGTCACTCTTAAAAGGAGCACAGCAACATAAAATGATGAAATGAACATTATAAAGCAAATGTCAGACTGAAATATACAATGAAGAAGTATTTCCTGCAACTCAAGATATTTGTGGAAAAGTGCTTCACTATGACAGCAAACAAATAAGAAACAGTATGATCATGATGAAGTCAAAATACATAAATGAGCTATAAAAAGTCAAAAGCAAATGATAAGACACAGAGGTGATGAAGATACAACTTTATTCATTTATTTATTTATTTTTTGAGACAGGGTCTCGCTTTGTAGTTCAGGCTGGCCTTGAAATCACTATGTAGCCCAGGCTAATGTTGAACTTGAGGCAGTCCTCCTGCTTCTGCCTCCTGAGTGCTGGAATTATAGGAGTGAACCACTAAACCTGGCATTGTGATTTGTGGTACTGGGGATTGAACTTGGGACCTTGTGTTTGCCAGGCAGATGTTTGACCACTGAGATAAATATCTGGCCCAAAGAAACAACTTTTATAGGTGAGGAAACAATGGAAGAAAACATGTCATGATTACAGAAATAAGTATCAAATTAGAATCAGTAAAAAGGAAATTGACACTGCCAAGAATAGAAACCAGGGGTATATCAGAAAAACTTAGAATAGAAAAGGAAAATGCAAAATATGATGGATGGAAAAATGTCACACATGCATGGAAGATAAAAAAAGGAAATAAAAACTGCAAATCTGGCATTTAAAAAATTTTTAAAAAAATCTTTATTGGTACATTACATAAACGCATCATGATTGCACTCCATAATGGAAATTTGTACCAGTATAAGACATAACTTAATTCTCATTTTTTCCCATAGCCCTACCCACCCTACCGCCTCCCCATATACATAAAATTTGTTTCCTTACATTTTTGTTACAATCTCATCATTTTTCCCCCTTCACCCTATTTTACATTGAGGATTTTCTATTTCACAATATATAACATACAATTCTAGGACTCATTTGCATCTTTATTTTCTCACACTAGAGAAAAGATGCGATATGTACTATCTGTGCCCTATTTATTTCATTTATGAGGATATCCTCAAGGTATGTCCATTTAAGTATAAATGATTTAAACTTATCATTTTTTATGGCAGAGTAATACTCCATTCTATAGAAGAACCACAGCTTTTTTATCCAGTCTCTAGTTGATGGACACTTGGGTTGTTTCCAAGATGTAGCAATCACAAATTGGGCTGCTATAAACATGGGTGCACATATGTCACTGTGATATGAGTTTTTTAATTCTTGTGTGTATATACCTAGTAGGGCAATGACTGGGTCAAATGGGACTTCCAGTCCTAGCTTTTTGAGGAATCTCCAAATTGATCTCCACAGGGGCTGTATGAATCTACAGTCCCACTAACAGTGGAGAAGGGTTCCTTCTTCTCCGCAGCCTCGCCAACATTTGCTGTTGGCTGAATCTGAAATGGCAGCCATTCTATGTGGAGTGAGATGAAATCTCAATGTTGTTTTCATCTGCATCTCTTGATGACTAATGGTGTTGAGCATTTCTTCATATGCTTCTTAGCTGCTCTTACTTCTTCCTCTGAAAAACATCTGTTCATTTCAGATGCCCATTTTTGAATTGGGTCATTAAATTTGGGTGGGCTGATTTTTTTGAGCTCTTTATATATTCTAGATAGTAGCCCTTTGTCTGAGGAACAGCTGGTAAAGATTTTTTCCCACATTGTTGGTTGCCTTTTTGCACTGTTGGTGGTTTCCTTTGCTGTGCAGAGGCTTTTTAAAAGAATGAGGTCCCATTTGTTGATTTTCTCAGCCAATTCCTGTGCTATAGAAGTTTTGTTCATGAAGTCTTTCCCTAAGCCAATGTCTTCAAGAGTTTTACCTAACCTGTTTTGCAGAAGGTTTAGAGTGTCTGTTTTAATATTTAGGTCTCTTATCCACTTTGATTTTAGCTTGGTACATGGTGAAAGAGTTAGATCTAGTTTTAGTCTTTGGCAAGTTAAAGCCCAGTTTTTCCAGCACCATTTGTTAAAGAGGCTATCTCTCCTCCATTGAGGATTTTTGGCTCCTTTGTCAAAGATGAAGTGACTCAGTGTATCTGGAGTAGTTTCTGGATTTTCTAGTCTACTCCATTGATCCTCAGGTCTGTTACTTTGCCAGTACCATGCAGTTTTTATCATGGTGGCTTTATAGAATAATTTCAGGTTCGGAGTTGTAATACCCCCCACCATGTCCCTGTTGCTTAGAATTGCTTTGGCTATTCTAGGTCTTTTGTGGCTCCAGATGAAAGTTTGGACTTTCTTCTCTAGATCTGTGAAATATGCTGTTGGGATTTCAGTCGGGATTGCGTTAAATGTGTAGAGTAGTTTTGGGAGTATAGCCATTTTGACAATATTGGTTCTTCCTACCCAGGAGCAAGGTATGTCTTTCCATTTTTGGATATCATCTTCTATATCCTTTTTCAGAGTGCTATAGTTTTCAGAGTAGAGGTCTTTCACCTCCTTTGTTAGATTGATTCTTAGGTATTTTATTTTTTGGGGTGCTATTGTGAAAGGGACTGACTTCCCAATTTCTATCTCAGTGGGTCTACTGTTTGTGTATACGAAGGCTATTGATTTTTGAACGTTGACCTTGTAACCAGCTACATGGCTAAAATTGGCAATTAGGTCCAGCAATTTTTTAATTGAGTTTTTAGGATCCTCTAGATAGAGTATCATGTCGTCAGCAAATAATGACAATTTAACTTCTTCTTTTCCAATCTTTATTCCTTTTATTTCTTTCTCTTGCCTAATTGCTATGGCTAATATTTCCAGAACTATATTGAACAGAAGTGGTGAGAGAGGACATCCTTGTCTTGTTCCTGATCTTAGTGTG